>WAAF01015524.1:194285-225690 GCA_013400475.1 Tricholaema leucomelas
ATATATATATATATATATATATGTCATTGTTTCTACATCTCAATATGCCTGTCTCTTTGCTGTCACTTTCCTCACATTACAGCTGAAAATTCTGATACTGTTATGGCAGATTAAGAGAAATTTAAATTATATTCCAGGTGTTAGTGATGTTTAAACTACAAAATATTCAGAAATATGTGTTTCCATTTATTGCTAACTTTGACTTTTTTTTCCCTGTTAGTTGGTTGTGGGTTTTTTTTTTTTTCTGTGATTTACTAGTGAGTGCTGACATTCTGGTCTTCTGCTACACAGGCATTGACATTAAGCAAGTCTAAGAGGAAATTTTCAGCTTAAAGGGAGGGGAAAAACGTTCTTAGCTGAGAATATCATGGTCAAATGCTTACATATGCTCACATAAAGGTTTAGGTTTTCCTGCTAGTCAAAAATTCAGCAGTTCTGCAACTATTGCAGAGAACTGCTGTCAATTGTCTACAGAGCAAAAGTGATTTCAAATATTTTGGAAGCCTTCTGTGACATCTTTGTCACAGAACACAATGGCTTAAGGTACACAGATAGGTTTGTCTTTAAAAGTAAGGAAAAATGAGAAGCAAATAGAAGTTTGGGGATGTGTTCATAGTTAAACTAGGGACTTAAGATGTGATGGTTTGAGTGTTACCTGTCTCCCCACACTTAAGAAAATCACCCAGGCTAGACTAAGCAGCTGGAAATCAAAGAATGAAGCTTTCTATTTACAGCTTAGCACAATATCCAAGCAGGTATTTACAATCTATACAGCTATAGACAGAAATAGACAAGGTAAAAAGGTAATACAGAAACACAACAGCCCTCCCAGAAACCAGAGTCCCCAGGAGGGGCTCCCAACCACCCTTCCACCTCCTCTCCACCCCTCTACCTTATCCTAGACTTTGCCTTACATTCAAGGTGAGTTTGGAGAGTCGGCCAGGGGGGTTAGGAAGCAGACGGATTAGTTAGACAGCAAGTTAGGGAGAGAAGTGCATGCAGCTAGAGCCCAGGAGCAGCTCTGTTATCTGTGTTTGTGTTCTTGTTTTTATACAGCTCAGCAAGCCTATGAGTGCAGTAGGTATCATCATTGTTTCCTTTTCACAGCCTATAATCTAATTCATCTCACCAAAAAACATCCCAGCTAGGCTCACACTAGCACATATGCTTAATCAACATCTAGATTTCCATGGATGAAATCATATCAGCTCTTTGGAAGCTTATGTTTCATCTTCTATTACTTGTTCTTTCTTTATTTCCCCTAATTTGACTTAAAAATAAGGAAATATTCTATTTTTATCCTAAAAAAAACCCACTCAAAACTTCATCTCTAGCATCATCTACTTACATGTTAAACAATATTTTTGTTCTCTGCTCAATATTACTTGGTTTCTTTCTACCAATATAAGTATGTACTAAGAAGCATAAACTCTGCCCTGAAGTCAATATATTATGCAGACAGTATCAATATTTATTTTGCAGGGTCGGGTTTTTTTTTTGTTGCTGGTTAGCCTTTTTTTCCCCTTTTTCTCTTCTGTGAGACTGGAATAAAGAATGAACAATTTAGTTCACAATCTAATTTTGAGGGAAATGAGAAGTGATGTAATGTCATGGAAAAAAAATAGTAATAATCCTGAAATAAAACAGAACTATTTCACAACACACATAAAATAACTCCTTCTCTGTTGCTCGTAAACAACACTAATGTCCTTTGCCTATTATTCACTTATTTGCAAATAACTGACATTATGCCTGTGCTTGAAGTCAAGCATGTCACTAACCACAGCAGCACAGGCACCTGTTGCTCCTTTGCCCTTAATTCCTATGCTATACAGCCTGGTAAAAGGGATCCTGAGTCTTTTGTCTGCCTCACATCAGCCAAGCACTGCCACAAGTTGGGAGAGGAGTTTGTTGGGCAGAATCATCAAAGACCACCCAATTCACATTGGAAGTGAGGGTGCAGCTGTCAAAAGAGAAAGGGTTAGAACTGGCTCATGTCCCCTGCCCTGTGATCTTTTCCTGCAGCGCAGCGAGTGCCTTTCCAGGCAGCAGGGTAGAAAGGGCAGCCGGTGTTCAAGTCTGCTCAAAGGCTAATGCAAATACTGCCAGCCAGGGAAAACTTTGCTGAAGCTGACAGTTCTCCAGGCAGATTGCTCAGCCCTGTCAGGAGTCAGCTGAAGAACAAGAAACAGGACTCTCTAACAAGATCTCCCTGCACCACATTGAGTAAGACAAAAATCTGTGATATTTTCAAGTGCAGTTGCACCGTTACAGAAAATGGCATCAGCTAGCAAGATGCAAGCCTTCAGGAACACAGCTTTCAGTGTCTGCAGCACACCAGTGCAATTGCAGATAGCACAGATAACAAAAAAAAAGGCAAAATACCCCCATGTTTTATACAGTGAGGCTGTAGATTTTGCTCCAGTTACATGGATTTTCAAGGTGTCAAGCCTGGGAAATCAAACCCTCAGTAACAGGGAAGGAATCACTGTGCTTTTGAAGCAGGGCTTTGCCTTTGAAATGCCTCTAAATCACACAATCATAGAATGTCAGGGGCTGGAAGTGATCTCAAAAGCTTATCTAGAGCAGGGTCACCTAGACCAGATCACACTGGAACACATACAGATGGTTCTTGAATATCTCCAGAGAGGGAGACTCCACAACCTCCCTGTGCAGCCTGTTCCAGTGCTCTGTCACCCTCACAGTGGAAAAAATTCTTCCTGAGGTTTACGTAGAATCTCCTATGCCTAAGCATCCACTCATTGCCCCTTGTCCTGTCATTGGGCATCACTGACAGTCTGGCTCCATCCTCTTGGCACTCACCCCTCACATATTTATAAATGTCTTTGTGTTACCTCTCTCTCAATTCTGATTTTCTTTGGTCAAATACATGCTTTGTTTCATTGACTATTATTTCAGCATTCTGTTCTTTTCAAAACCAGTAACAATAAATTTACTTCATTAAAGTAATTGTTTTACCCTCAAAATGATAAATGCTCTACAGTTCTCCAACTCAACTTGTGGAAAGAATTTCTAAGGTTATTTCTTTTCTCCCAGTAGTTAGTTTAGCAATGGGTTCAGAATAAGCACCCTTTCCTAACTACAAGAGAACAGATAACTGGATTAGTTTTTAAGGTAGAACACATTTTCTGTCCCCTGGAAATTGTGGCACTGTCATACAAGATATCCAAAGCTGATAGCTTCTGTGTTTTTTGGTGAGGGTTTTTTTTTTTGACATGAATCTGTTCTGTTTCATAAAACACCAAAACAAGAGAGCTATGCAGCCGATGAGCTGTAAGTACTTCAGTCTTTTGGTAGTTTGGGGTATTTTGTTGTGGGGTTTGTTTGTTTGTTGGCTTTTTTATTATTATTTAAGGTCTTAACAAAATTTTATATTAACAAAATTTTCTTTGTGGAAGCCAGAACATTTGGCTGGTTTTTGGGGCTGTCGTGACTTGACCATGAAATTGCTTTATGCATAGGCAATGAAAGACTCACCTAAACATTGAGATATTTATTTTGGGGAGTATAATTTTATAAGCTATCTTGCTATAAAGCAAATTCCTGCCAGCAAGACTTTTGCTTAAAAACTAGTAATAAAAACCACCTTGTGTCTCAAATTGATTTTTTTTTTTTTTTCCTGATGAGAACCTTCAAGGAAGCTGTTATTATTTTTTAATCTAATGTGCAGTCACTACATGAGAAAAAAACATCTGCTGCTAGGGAGTTAGTTATTTTAGGTTGTTTTTTTTTTCATGGCCCTCCACTTTGTTCATTCCCCACCAAAGGACACTCAGTCAATCAGAATTTATTAGCTAGTGCTGACCTATATGGAGCTGGTGAGAAATTGTGGTCTCCTATATTGGCCATTTAGCAAAATTTTCTATGTAGCTGACCAGAAATACTCTCATGTTTGAGAATCTGCATCTCCCTTAGTGTTCCACTCACTATAAGGGCTTAAGAATAAGTTTTGGACTTCCTTTCTTGCATGAAGGTCCTGTTTAATTTATTAAAGAAGATGGACTTGTTTTTCATTAGAGCTGTAGTATTTTATATCAAAGCCAAGGAAGGATGTTCATTTATAAGGCAACTTTTCCCAGAATTTAAATTGGTGGTAACAGATAATGGACAGTTAAAATGTGGTATTAGTCACCACTTAACATCATGAGCTATAGCTGAAGTAGGTGAACACCTCTGAGTGCCCTGTTAAATGATCACTGGAGTAGATGGTGAAAGAAGCACATATTATGATTGGTCTCTGTAGATATTAAGATATGTCTACATTTTGCATTCACTGTAAAATAACAAGCCAGCCCTACTTGTGGATGGTTAACAACTAATTTGATTTCACTCAATGATTTACAAATGCAAACATAAGAAATATTTGGTCCATCCACCAAGGAACTGCATAATCCTTCCATTTCCCTTGAATCCTATTGACTGATTTAGGATGACTTAAAATCTGGTCCACCTTCAGACTAAGCTTAGTTTTGCCCTTAGAAATAATTAAGAACATGTAAACAATATTCACAAGGAGATTAAGAAATAAGCTATACAGTATGTAGTAGATATGCTTAAGGTCTTGTAAGTATCTGTAGCTCAAACCACTATTAAACATTGTCACTAATTGAAATGTTCTATGAGTTTGATAAAGGCTATACCTGCCTATTCCACCTATCAGAAGGTACCAGAAACACTTACCAGATAATGCAGAATTTAGCTTTCTGGATATTATGTTCAACAGTTCAATGAACCCTTAAAACATGACTATGTTTACCAAAATCTCCATGAATAACTGTGTTCCTTCAGCCTCTTTAATTAATCAACTAATATTAAGTGTGGAGAATGCGACAGCACAAGGCAGCATGTCTTCCACTTATTTACAGCTATTATTGTCCAAATCAACAGTGTGAAAGTTATTATGCTGTGGCAAATTTGGTACTAGAACTTCCTGGCCAGCCCAGTGCAATCATAGAATCATAGGGATCACAAGGATCATCTAGTTCCAACCCTCTGCCATGGGCAGGGACACCTCACATTAGAACAGGCTCTCTAGAGCCTTATTCAGCCTGATTTAAACACCTCCCGGTCCAGGATCTTAGCACACTCATGCTGAAGAACTTCTTCCTAACATCCAGTCTGAATCTACCCATTTTTAGCTTTGTTCCATTCCCCCTAGTTCTATCACTGCCTGACAACCTAAAAAGTCCCTCTCCATCTTTCTTGTAGGCCCCCTTCAGGTACTGAAAGGTTACAATAAAGTCACCTTCTTGCCTCCAGACTGAACAGCCCCAACTCCCTCAGTCTCTCCTCATAGGAGAGGTGCTCCAGCCCTTTGATCATCCTCTGATCTCAGATGGGTAAGAAAGTCCCTAAAGGCCATGGCATAATAGTTCCCTCCACTTATCTAACAGACAGAACTGTCCTACCTTACTGACTTGATAGAAATATTTCTCAAATACATAAATTTATTTACTAAAACACCCTGATTTTTATAAATGAACTTCATTCTTTAAAAGTGCCTTAAGAAAACCTAGGAGACTGAGAGGTGACCTCATCAATGTTTATAAATATGTGAAGAGTGAGTGCCAGGAGGATGGAGCTGGGCTCTCAGGCTCTGGTTTGGTGATGCCCGACGATAGGACAAGGAGCAATGGGTAGAAGCTGAGGCATAGGAATAAATCTCATGTAAACACGAGGAGGAATTTTTTCAGTGTGAGAGTGACAGAGCACTGGAACAGGCTGCCCAGGGAGGTTGTGGAGTCTCCCTCTCTGGCCATATTCAAAACCCACCTGGACACGTTCCTGCTCTGGCAGGGAGGTTGGACTGGATGAGCTTTCGAGACCCCTTCTAGCCTCTGACATTCTGTGATACATACTCATACTGGGTTTCTTTTTAAACACAAGGCTCAGTGTCAGTGGGTAAAACACAGCATACTCAGCTGAGTCTTGAACCACCTGTTTTGAATGAGGTTAGTGGCAGAGGATCCACAGCCTATTTTCCAGATTGTTATTGTTCATGGACATCCTGAAGCACTCATAAAGCTGTTGATTTTTTGGGGCTTCTTTTTTTTTTTCTTTTCCTCAGTCAATTATAAGTAATTTTCCTAGCAGTATGACTTTCTTTCTGTAGACCACAAAACTTCAGGCCTCAGACACATCTTGTAGCAGACTCCAAAGTATCTATGCACTGAGAACATAGCAACCTTGCCTAATTATTTGTAGAAATGTTGCATTGTAAACTGAATTCTAACTAGTTCTAGCAGTAAGAAAGACAGTAAATACCAAGATAAGATGTTTGTTTCATGTGCTACTCTTGTGGCTGCCCTGAAATATATACCCTCAAAAATAAATTGGATCAATGAACCCCTAACTAGTCTAACATTGCTAGTTAGTTATAAAGCTACTGCACTTTGAATAGATAGGAGCTTGTGAAAAAGGTAATATTCAGATAATAGGGGAGCCTAACTCCAAAATCCAATGGGATGCTGGAAGCACCATCTATGGAATTCCTTTAAGACCAGGGTGGATGAGGTTCTGAGCAGTCTGGTCTAGAGAGAGGTGCCCCTGCCCATGGCAGGGGGGAGGTGTTGGAACTGGATGACCTTTGAGGTCCCTTCCAACCCCAATAATTTTGTGGCACTGAATGATTTCACACTGATAAGAAGATACTAGATAGAGGGAAAGAACATATATTAGTCTACTCTCCCTCAGTTGCCAGTTAATCTTAAATAATTAGTGAAGGTTCATATGAAAAATAACTGTGGAAAAGAAAGAACAAAAAAAGATAAGATTTTGCTTTATTTTTGGTTCACACGTATGGCAGACTTGCTGAACCATTCAAAATGTCCTGAAATACCTATAAAAGAATGTGTCAAGAGTTCTCTTCTGGCAATGGCTCAGAAATGTGAAATCATTGTCATCTTGACATCCACCTCTGATAAACATGCTATGCACATTAAATCAAAATCAGTGTGAAAGTGTGCCTTATGACAGGATGGTCTTTGCCAAGTGGGCTGACCTGTAAGGAAAAAGTCAATCCTCTTCCTCCCACTTTTTTCTTTTAACTGAATATCTATCTATCTATCTATCTATCTATCTCAGCAATAATATGGGTAAAAGGCTCAATAAAATCTGTCAGAATTGATTTCTGGTGACCCATGATGTCTGGCAATCTAGAGCTTTATTTTGCCAACTGTTTCATCTCCAGTGCAAGTGTTTCATATGCATAACTTCCCATTTCAGTGATGACCCTGTTTAAAGATTTGTTCCAGCAGCATTTATTTAATGACCTTTATGGGAAAAAAAAATTCAAACTTCATTCTTCTGTGGGTTATATTTAAACCAGGGAATAATAAAATAAAGTGCACAATGGGAGGAAAAGAAATCTCCATTCTCTATTGCTTTCCTTCCAAAATATAATTACTTCTTAGGCAGCATTAATGAGGAAGTCTGGGAATATAGGCACTCCAGTCCTAGAAACACTAATAAAGCAATGGTCATTATTTACATGCTCAGAATGTCAAATGGTATGGGTTGTTTTCCTTCACATACCTGTGAAGAAATCTCACACACACTGCACTATCCACAGCTATGGCTCCCTTAGTCTATCGATTTAAATACCCTTTTGCTTCTCCCTCCCCAACAGGAAGTATGAGGTCATTGCTACAGCTCAAACACGTCTTGCTAGAGCACTATTCAAACCAGATATACACCATACTTTATATCATATTTTGAATTATTTATCTGTCAGGGGAAATAACAGGAGAGGAAGGAGTTAGCTGGGTGCTTGAAATGAATGTGGCAAAAGCATTAATGCGCGGGTCCAGCTGCACAAAATCAGATGTCGAGTCCTGGTGCAAAGAGTCAGAGGCAGCAATGGCAACAGGGCTCTTGGCAATACCAGGAGAGCAAAGAGGCTCATAAATCCAGAGGAAGGCTATCATATCCTATAAACTAGAGCTAGGTGAAACATTGGACTAATTTCCAATGGGCCAGGGAGGATGGCTGGCTGAATTGTATGGTTGAAACTGACATGTGCATGCAACCCTGCCATTTCAAAACTTCCACGTGGCGTACCGAGGAAAAGGTGAACTAAGAGTGCTGAGCAGCTTAAGGAAATGCAGAGTGGCTGATTGATTTGATTCATATGTCCCAGTGACAAAATTCTTTCCTGGAGATCCATACTGTCTGCATTTTTAATTATCTGGTCTTGTGTGTGTGTGTGTGTGTGTATATGTGTATTAGAAAAAGAAGGGCCAATAAAATGTCAGTCAAGAAAGACGCCCTTCATTCCTTTCAGGTTTATTTTAAACCTATTGCACTTAGGCTCCAGCTAAATCAATTTTTCATGAATATCTACCCTAGTAGATTACACCTCAAGCCAGTTCAGCTCTCCAGAGAATTTAAAGGGGAAGAAAAAAAACCCAACCAACCCAAAAGAAAAAGAGAGATTTATCAAGTAACAAGTAACACCTCAGGAAAAAGAAACAGGGTTTTTAATTGCTTTGTGCGCTTCATAATTGAAGGCAGGCACCTTCTTGAGGCACTCACTGCCAGGAGGAGTGTGACTCCACTTGGCCCTGCCTAATTAATCCTGTGATACAAACCTTCTGGCTTCAATTTTCACATTTCTGTCTCTTTTTAGAGGTGATAATAAAACTAAAAATTTATGTTGGTTACTGTATGACTATAACAGTGCCAGCGGAACACAAATAAAACCATATGGATGAAAGAGACCTTCTCTTCCTCTCCCTGGCTTCTCTGTTTCATGAGGTGTACAGGGACCCACTTTGTGCTAACAAGAAAAGGTAGAGAAAGGTTTAGTAGCAGGAAGGAACTGTAGGTCAACTGATTCTTATGGTACTTTGCTCTGTTCAGATGACTCACTGAGGCATATGTCTTATTTGTTTATTGACAAGATCTCAAAATAGAAGTACACACTCTGGAAGCTCAACTGAGCTGGCTACAAATCATCAAACTGCACAACAGCTCTTAATGAAAGACAAATTGTGCAGCTTAGCCTTTAAAATGTAGTCAATGCTGTTTGTGCAGATGCCTTCAATCTCAGTAACTTACATACTGTAACTTGTGCACACGCTCTACCAGTGCCTACTGAAGTAGCTCATTATTATTTCCCATAAAATGTGAAGATTCCATTATTATTGATATTATTGTTGTTGTTAGTGAATCACAGAATATTTTGACTTGTAAAGGGCCTTTAAAGGTCACCTAACTCAATCCTCCTGCAGTGAATAGTAATGTCTTCAACTACATCAGGTTGCTCAAACCCCTGTCTAACCCAACCTTGAACATTTCCAGGCATGGGGCACCTGCCACCTCTCTGAGGGACCTGTTGCTAATATGATGAGGCAAGAATTTAATTCCTGGGCACTGAGAAATTATAGGTACATCCTGACAGACACACACCTGGCAGTTACAAAACACAAAAGGATAAATTCTGCTGTCAATAAAGCTGTTTGTTTTCATTGTGTGATATAGAAAGTAGCTCTTACTGTGGTTAAGGTGGGAGAGATTTATCTTGTCATGTGAACTAGAGAAACATTCTTCCTATATAGTTGTAGCTTTTATTTGGAAGTTACTGGTAATGGTTACATTGATGGCCACTCTCAAGTCATCCTGCTCCCAGGGTCCAGCTATACAGTTCTGTGCATTCAAATTCCTTCATGCAGTTGAGCACAGTAGGATGTACCATCAATGTGGTCATTTTCATCAAGAGATGTATTGGAACAAGAGGAGAAAAAAAAATATCTCAAATTTGTTGCTGTGTTGTTCTCATTCCTTCACCATGGAAAGAAGCGTTAAAAAGCACAAAGATAAGAAGAGCAACAAGAAGCCTGCTACCTTGCTTAGGATAGGACTCTCATTTTTCCCTCATCCAGGCCTTGCCACAACTCTGTGTGAGGGGCCTGGAGCACAGCCCTGTGAGGAGAGGCTGAGGAAGCTGGGGTTGTTCATCCTGGAGAAGAGAAGGCTCAGGGGAGACCTTACTGCTCTCTACAACTACCTGAAAGGAGGTTGTAGCCAGGTGGGGCTGCTCTCTTCTGCCAGGCACCCAGTGACAGAACAAAAGGACACTGTCTCAAGCTGTGCCAGGGCAGGTTTAGGCTGGATGTTAGGAAGAAGTTCTTGGCAGAAAGAGTGATTGGCATTGGAATGGGCTGTCCGGGGAGGTGGAGGAGTCACTATCCCTGGAGGTGTTTAAAAAAGAGGCTGGATGAGGCTGGGGCACTTAGTGACATAGTTAATTAGAAGGTGTTAGGTGATAGGTTGGACTTGACGATGTTGAAGGTCTTTTCCAACCTAGCTGACTCTGTGATTCTGTGACATACTATTTTATTAGGTAAGTTGAAGTCAGTGTGCCACCTTTCCTTGAAGGAAAGATATTGATGATGTATTCGTAAAGTGTCATGCATTTCTAGGGATATTACTTTAAAATAAGTACTATATTTTAGGGTAAATCATGTCTCACTTTTGTGATGGTCTGCAGGGTATCTGCCAGAATGGATTTAGGAAGACCAGCATCACACTGGGAGTTAAAGGGAAGAAAGTGGTGACTTTCCAGCCACTGCTGGGAAGCCCAGCAGCCTAGAAACAGCAGCAAGAGGGGTCAGTTAATCTAGAGTGGAAGGAACTCAGATCCTTTTGAAAAGCAGCCTAGTGGTACAAGTCCTGTCAGCTGGAGACTAAGTGTCTTCAGTTATGTTGGTGTAAATGTGTGAGAGGAAAAGGCAAAAGAATGATAAAGTCCATTCAGCATAGACTCTCAGCCCTGGATTTTGAATGCATCCTGTTTGTACCTGGATTACATAACGTAGCTGATCTATCCCTACCACCACTCTCTGAATGACTGGGCTCTATGTAACATCCTGTTTCCAGTTAGGACTCACATCCCTTTCCAACTGCACTTTTGTTTAATAGTCTCACAGACTCTCTCCTTTCATGCCACTCAGTATTAGATCTAACCTAAGAAGGAGTGAGAAAGAGGCCATCCTAGAGTAAAAATGAAAAGTAAAAAACAGTGCCTAGCCTACAACTAACTTTTTCATGTGGGTATTTAATTTCTTTTAAAATCATATTTTCTTATGTATTAATCTAAATAACTGATCTGTTTTAGAGGCTCTATGGCCTATGGTTTATATACACTGTCTGTCAAAAGTGCCACTGTTTCAGTAAACAGCTAAGAACTCTCTGTCATACTAAATAAAATCAAATGTGGATGCCATTCCAAAGAAAAACTGCATTCATATCAACTTAAAATTCAGGATACATAGAGCAACTTGATTCAAAATGTATTACAGAAAGCATATAAATAGCCTAGGATAAAATGTAATTAATCTGGGAAATTAGAACAGAGGTTAAACTTCATTGTAATCTCATTACATTAAAATATGAAATCACACTGATTATCTCAGCCCTGTTCATGTTGCTATGCAGTGACACACATGCACTAAATATGATTATAATGAAAACATTTATGGTTTTTGTTCTTCTACAGGACTCAAAGGAAGAAATGGCAGACTTCTTCTCTTTGCACTGCTCCCTTTCTGCCCCCAAATAAAATGCTTTCAAAATTCATACAACTCTGGCCAGGTCAAACGTATGTAGATTATGAAGTGTTGCAGGGATCCACAGATGTTTTACAAATTATAGTCCCAAATTCTGACCCAGTTTGCATGGCTATGGAGGCTAGGAAGGAGAATAAAGGAATAAAACACTCCTTTATTACTAATAGCCAAGGGAGCTGTAAGGGGGGAATAAAAAGAACAATCACAATAGGGAATCTTGCACTGCATGACCTAGTTGCACCAGTACGTAAGAACTTGGGCACTGAAAAGGAAAACCAGGAGACATTGTATCTTTGAGCCACGATTTGCCTCTCCATTTACTCTAAGGCAATGCAAAACTACGCTTCCCTTTGTTCAGGGCTCAAGAGCAGTCTAAACCCTGCAGCAATTATTTCTGTGGAAAGTGTCTGATTTCTATGAGTAGTATTTTTCTCTGAAAGACTAAGTTAATACCAGTGTGTTATCCTGCTTTTGGTGGTGTCTTGTCACCGACAATCCCAATATATGAACTTCCCTCTTTTCCATGCAGTTCTCAGAAGAGGTTTCACCCATTTCCTACCATGTATTTCTCTCTTACTGCAAGCACTTCCAGTTTCAGCAAGAGGCTTAGCTTTGCAAATGAACAAATTACTTCCATCATGTTGAAATGTAGCTACCTTGAGCTAAAATGAAGAGTTGTAAGCAAATCATATTTCAGATTATGTACAGACTGAGCTATGGAAGCAGTTGCAAAAAAAGAAAAAAAAACAAACAGGACACTATTAGTAGTTGTTACTGGCTATGTAAAGGAGGAACAGTATTATTGCACTGTGCTCAGTTTTGGGCTCCCCAGTTCAAGAGGGACAGGGATCTGCTGGAGAGGGTCTAGTGGAGGGCTACAGGAATGAGTAGGGGCCTGGAACACTGGCTGATGAGGAGAGGCTGAGGGACCTGGGGCTTTTTAGTCTGGAGAAGACTGAGGGGATTTAAGAAATGTCTATAAATATCAGAGAGCTAGGTGTCAGGAGGGGGAGGACAGGCTCTGCTCACTTGCTCCCTATAATAGCACAAGGAGCAATGGATGTAAGTTGCAGCACAGGAGGTTCCACCTCAACACAAGGGGGAACTTCTTTACTGTAAGGGTCACAGAGCACTGGAACAGGCTCCCCAGAGAGGTTGTGGAGTCTCCTTCTCTGGAGACTTTTAAGGCCTGTCTACATGTGTTCCTGTGTGACCTGAGCTAGATTGTATGGTCCTGCTCTGGCAGCAGAGTTGGACTTGATGATCTCTTTGGGTCCCTTCCAACCCCTGACATCCTCTGATCCTGTGAAATGCATAACACCAACCTTTTCTTAAGCAGAGCATATAGCTCAATTTTGGTCCCTAAGAGCTGTGGTGTATGCAGTTGAAAATGGTAACAAAATGATGTTGAAAACAGACAAAAAAGCAAACAAACAAACAAAAAAACACCACAAAGAAACCTAACCAACCAACCAAAAAAACCCCTCCTGATACATACTTTTTTTTCTCACCTAACCATGACAGGAATCAGAACCAAATAATTTAGATGATGATAGTGAATCTTTAATCTCTTGCTTTTGTCTTTTCTCGTGTCCAAGTTCTCTCTCTGTGTTCTGCCGACAGTATTTTCTTTCTCTCAGGAATGGGAAAAGCAATCTGTATCTGTTGTGTTCTTTACTGCATCACTGAAATATGCAGAGCTTTAATCGTGCGATACCAAATGAAAACTATCTGACGCTATTGTTCAAATTCTTAAGTGATGGTAGGAGCATTTACTCTTTTTTTGGCGGGGGAGGGGAGGTTGGGGAGGGCTGTGAAAGGTCTCTGAAGCTGTGTGTTTCCTCTAAGGGGTGTAGTGATCCTCTATATGTTTCTGGAAGTTGCTAGTGGTGAGATCCACCAATTTTCATTCTAACTCACTGTCTAATGAGACACAAAATGTTTAGAAAGTCATCTTGAAATTAACTTCCAAGTTCTTGCTAACTTTACATCATACTCCACCAGCTGCATTAGTTTGTTTCCTATAATCATGAGCATCATTAAGTCTTTCCACTAATGCTGTTCAGTTGGTCTCCCACTAACAACAGCTTTTATATTTCCAGTGGATTCATTGGGATTTATTTACATGATGCAGGGTTTGTGGCAACAGTGCCCCACACTGTATCCTGTCTGGCGTTCAAGCAGGCTTTCTTGTATCGTGGTTGGTGCAATGGTTGCTCCAACCCTTTTGGGACTTGTAAATGAACTATAAAGCACACTATAATAATAAATAATAATGTAGTGACTATCATAAAATCACAGCATTCCTTGGGCAAAACACTAAGTCAATCAAAGCAGAAAATATCTGACCCACATCCAAACTTTCTGAATTTCTGGTTAGAAGACATAATATATTAATGCCCTGCAACTTGCACAGTGCTCACTTTAAAATTTATATTAAGTAGATTGTTACATTATGGTAATGTACTAAATTACCTAAAGCAAAGTAATACAATGATTAACTGACCATAAACATTGGTTTATGGTCAGTTTATAAAGTATTACAAAGATTAACATTATGCATTTTCATAACAGAAGAAAATTGCAGGATGAAATATCTCTGGATTGACTTGGTGCTATTAAGAATAATAAAATAGTGGTATAACTCACAACAGTCTCAAGTTACAGCTTGCAAGTAAACTTTGGTTTAAATCATCTTTGAAAACAGCAGAGATATTCATCGTTCTAAAAAAATGCCCAAAGCTTTCCAAGCATAGAATAATGGTTTCCAGTATATGTTTTCTAATCTATAATGTATTACCTGATCTTTTTTTTTTTACCTTCCCCTCTTCCTTATTCCATGTACCATATCAGAATCTGCTATCAGAAACCTCTTACCACTTTCTCCAAGACCAATTTGGGGCCCTCTTTATCAGATTTTGATACTTGTCCTGAAAAGCTAAACACAAACAAACCTCCAAGTAATAATGCTGTTCACCTGCTGTTCCAGGGTTTCAGCTGGTCTGTCTGTGCTTTTAACTCTGTGCAAAATAGACTCTGGTTTAGTGGACAGAGATCAAATGTGGGGGAAAGTGAGGGAACACAGAGTGGGAAATCAGGCATGGGACAGGGCAAGCTCTTACGCAACCTCTGAGAAAGCAGGACCATTCCAGGCCATCACATATATGTATACTAACAGGCACTGCTCAGGGTGCAATAATGTCTCTATGTAGCCACAGATTTACAATGACTCAGGAATTACAAAACTATGGTGGAACATCTTAACCAGCTGAAATCATCTGATAGAGGCGCTTTAGGAAAGATAAGAGCTGCATGAAGTGGAGAAGGATGAGGAGCTCAACCCTTTCTTCAGCATGGCCTTTAGCTGGCAAGTTCTGCTCTCAGGTTCTCACCCAGCTGAAAGCCTATAGCAAAAGCTAGTAGCAAAGAAGTACTATTCAAAGCAGAGAATGCACACTTTAGGCCTTACTTACGTGTGCAGACATCTGCAAGACTCAAAGGTTGCAAAAGATACATGTGAGGGTACTCAGGAATATGGCAATTGTCTCGCATCCTGTGACAAGGTCCACAGGAAAGGTCCCTGGTTATTGAAAACAAAATATTGCCATGATTCAAAGTAAGGACAACATGAGAAACAACAGGCTGATAGTCACACTTCAATCCCAAAGAAAATTAGGGAGCAAGTCCTCCTAGAATCCATGAAGAAAATGGAGAATTCAGCACAGGTTTATCAAGGAATAGAGTGACAAGAACCTCCTCAAAACTCAACAAAGACAAATGCCAAGTCCTCAAACCTCAACAAAGACAGACAAATGCCAAGTCCTGTATCTGAGCTAAAATGATGCAGTCTTGGAGCCAGCTGGCTCGGAAGGCCAGTTTGCAAAAGCAAACCTGACGGTTCTGGTAGACAACACACTGAGGATAGGGCAGCCAAGCCCCTTGCAGTGAGAAAAGGTCACCACAGCCTGGGCTGCACTAACCATAGCACAGGCAGCCTCTTGAGGGAAGTGATTATCTCCCACTGCTCAGTCCTTGTGAAGTTATGTCCATGGACCAGATTTAGGCTTCCTAATGCAGAAAGAGAGAGTCCAAAATGACTTCCTAATGCAAACTGGAGAGAGTCCAAAAGAGGGAGACCGTGGGTTTATAGGACCTGGAGTGCTTGACATGCAAGGAAAAGCTGAGGAAAGTGGATCTGATCAGCCTGAAAGCTGAGTGAGTATCCATGCGCAGCATCCACTTCCTCAAAAGGAGTTGCAGAAAATGCAGGGGCAGGTATTTCACATGGGTGCACAGTGAAAGGCAGAAAAATACCTGCACAATGAGAATGCTCAAGCCCTGGAACAGGTTGTTCAAGAACTGTAGGAAACCGTCCTTGGAGATTTGTCAAAACTTGGTTGGACAAGTCCCTGGGTGACATGATCCAGTTTGAGATTAACCCTGATCCAAGCAGAAGGCTGGACCAGATGGCCTCCCAAAGCTCCCTATAACCTAAATTTTTATTTGATCCTATGATTCTCTTTCTGTGTTCCCTCAGCCTTAAAAAATGCGGTTGGCTAACTCTGCATTAAGATTCCAATATTCTAAGGGTTATAACCAGAAGTAATATTCATATTACTTCAATATAATAAACCTTAACTTTTAGAGAACCTTTTGAAACTCAGAAAATTAACATTAAAGTCTCCTTTCTTCCTCTTCATCTCTAACTTCAGGTTTCCAAGACAGTCAAGTGAACTCAGCTCACTTCTTTTTTCAGGATTTTCTGTGCAATTATTAGGTCTAGAAATATACTTTATTTTTAAATAAAAGATAAGTACTACAGGATCAAGGACTTTCAGAAAAGAATCAGTTCTCACAATGCACATCATATATTTCTGAGAACTAATAAATTACATTTCTTATATAGTTAATGGGTTTTATTTCACTCTTCTCTGTCTTTCTTGTAAAGCTAAGAGATGACAAAATTTTATAGTTTCTGTGATATTTGTCATCATCATTATCACTCTTGCTCTGTATTATGGCTTTTAATGAACTCTGTAATACATATAGTTCATAGAATCATAGAATGGTTTAGGTTGGAAGGGACCTCAAGGATCATCCAGCTCCAACCCCCTGCCATAGGCAGGGACACCTCCCACTAGAGCAGCTTGCTCAAGGCCTCATCCAGCCTGGCCTTAAACGCCTCCAGGGAGGAAGTATCCACAACCTCCCTGGGCAACCCGTTCCAGTGCCTTACCACCCTCACTGTAAAGACAGTTATAGTTGATAATTTCTGTAGAGGTTACACTTAATCTTTATTAGTAAGTTATGCTAAACTCTATATACACATCAGCAACAATATCATCTGACTTGGGTTAGGCTGGAATGCACTTCCCTGAAGCTCCTGAGCAGAAGAGCTGCATTTCTCTTCAATAAGGAACACTATGGTCCATTATAAAACCAAGGCACTAAGACAGCAGAACAGCTTCCCTCTACATTGTGCATACAGGGATTTTTCTATGGAATTGATTTTAGGAAAGTATCATCAAAATGAAAGAAAGTCTTGGCACAGAGGGAAAAATGGCAATAAGAGAACACCAGACAGTACAACAGAAGTAATGACACTACGACCCTGAGAAAATAGGACTATACAATTTGGGGGATTGACTTGCAGATCAGATAAATTCATACTGAGGATCAAAAATATTTTCTTTCCACTTGATTTTTCCTGCACAAACAGGATTATATGCAGACTAAACAAGGTTTTATCACGTTTATCTAAGTCCTACCAAAAGAGGCAACATTTCAAGCCATAGATTTCATGGAAATGTTTATGTTACAGGCATTTAGAAAGCCAGAAGCAGAAAGTAGTAAAGTAGTCACAATTTTAGATATAATTAACTTCTTGTGTGACAGCCTTAGGGTAATATTTTCCCATTCATAGAAGCACAGAATGGCTTAGCTTGGAAAGGACCTCAAAGATCATCTACTTTGACCTCCCTGCATTGGATAGGGACCTCTTTCAAAGTTGTCAGGGCATGCAAGAAGGCAACAAGGAAGGCCAAAGCCCTCATGCAACTGAAGCTGGCAAAGGAAGTAGAAGAGAACAAGAAAGGCTTCTCCAAATCTATCAGTAGAAAAAGGAAGAACAGGGAAGGTGTGAGGCCACTGCTGAACGAGGAGGCAGCTTTGATAACTGAGCATGCGGAGAAGGCAGACTTGCTGAATGCCTTCTTTGCTTCAGTCTTTACACCTAAGGCTGAACTCCCCTACGGACTGCAGACCCGCAATGAAGGAGAGGACGCCTGGAGGAGGGAATGCTCCCCACGGGTCAGTGCAGACTGGGTTAGGGATCAATTGGGCAAACTGAGGACAAGACCATGGGCCCTGATGGGATGCACCCAGGGTGCTGAGAGAACTGCCTGATGGTATCGCTCTGCCGCTCTCCAGCATTTTTGCCAAATCCTGGTGGACAAGAAAGGTGTCTGAGGACTGGAGAAGAGCCAATGTCGCTCCAGCCTTCAAAAGGGCAAGAAAGAGGTTCCAGGGAGCTAAAGACCAGTCAGCCTCTCCTCCATCCCTGGAAAAATGATGGAGTGGCTCCTTCTGGAGGGTATCACAAGGCACTTGGAAAAGAAGAAGGTTATCAGGAGTAGTCAGTATGGTCTCACTTGCTCCCTGTGATAGGAGAAGGAGTGATGGGTATAAGTTGCAGCACAAGAGGTTCTGCCTCAACACAAGGGGAAACTTCTTTATTCTAAGGGTCACAGAGCATTAGAACAGGCTCCCCAGAGAGGTTGTAGAGACTCCTCTGAAGACTTTGAAGGCCTATCTGGATGTGTTCCTCTGTTATCTGTGCTAGATTGTGTGGTCCTGCTCTGGCAGGGGGGTTGGACTTGATGATCTCCTTGGGTCCCTTCCAACCCCTAATATCTTACGAGGACCAAAACAAGGCCGTCAAAGAAAAGTTAACTTTCACTCCAGATCAATTCCCTGATGTAACCCATGATTACATTCAGCAACATGGAAGAGACAGCAAGAGGCTGAAGTCAGGACGAGAGAATGCAGGACTGCCTCTGTTAATGGTGGAGGCTTGTCTGTCTTCAATCCTTTATGAAATATTTGCCTGATATTATTTTAATCATATCTCCCCCTGGAAGTCCTCCTTTTCTTCCATGACTATCTACAGTAATAGCTGTAGAGTTGGCTCATACTCATGCCTAAGATTTACAGTGCTGAAATTGGGTGGCAAGAATCAAAAGACCCTGTGAATACTGGAAGACTTCTCTTTGACTGCAATTTGAGAAAGAACTGATGTTTTTGTTTACCCCAAGTGAATTATTGATGTGGTAACTAAAGACATCTTGAAGCTGCTGCATTTATTACTACAGCTGATTTCTAAACATGAAAATATTATACTATATTTATATACACATTAGAAAATAGCATATGTGTTATTTATTCATTAGGGAGTAACATATGAACAGCATCACCTGGTGACAACTGTAAAAAAAATATAATCCAGCATGCAGCCTTCTCCTGTCACAGTATTTTTGGCTTGCAGCATCTCTTTCCACTCACACTGACTCTTTCAGGAAGGAATGGAAGATATGCTTAACCACTGGAGCATTTCAAATACTCATATCCAAACTTCTCTGTCCAGCAATGGCTTGCCTGGGAGACACTTGGAAATGATTATTCATCAATGCAAGTAAGAGAGCTCTGCAGCTCTCCTCAAGAGCTTACTACATTGCTGACCATTTCCACCAAACACTCTACGTTACATTCAAATAACTGATAGGAACATTTATGATGCCCTAATTTGGTCTGTTTTGGTAAAGGCCTTCATAAAAGACTTTAGGCAAAATCTGCACACAGTGCCAGCATCTATACAGGACAGCAGAAAGACAGGAATCCACAGACAATATAAGGTAAGGTGACTGGTATTAAGGGTCAAGAACAATGAAACAGGTGACAGACAGCTGGCATCAACACAGAAAGTACACTTGAGCACAAGCACCAAAAGTGGCAAGAAGTGCAATTACAAAAACTGGTGATTGAAAAACCAGTATTGCAGTTTAAAGCTGACACCATAAAAAATAAGAAGGAATATTCTAAAGAGAGAATTTCCTGTTTAAGAGAATAAAAAAAAGCATCAAGGTGAGACTTTCCTCTGCGATTGCGTCTGTCCTAATACAAGAAAGTAGACCTTGCCATTGGTGAGTGCAGAGTATGGGGAGGTTTGGGGAAGGGAAGGAAGAACTTAATGTTTTTCAGGTTAAATGGTATAAAGCTTTATTGCTATGCTATTTCCCCATCAATCCAGACTATATTTCTTTGTTCTCATCTAGGAAAAATTTGCCCCATCTCCAACTGCCTCATCTATAGGCACGAGTGGGTGTCTGAAGGGCTACACTCATCATATTTCATTTCAGTGGAGTGGGACGGATTCCTACAGCACAAAAAAAAAAAAAAGTTAGGCACAGACATCTCACTGGCACCACAGAAATAAATCCAGGCACAGCAGAGTTTTCAGGCTCTGGAAGTGATGCAGACTGAAATTATTCTAACAGTTGATAAGATGTGTATCTCAGGCCACTGACTACAGTGGAGTTACTGTGAAGTTTTGTATTTCAGCTTCCTAGATACTTCATAAGAAGGCTAAAATCTTTCCCATGAAAGATTTAAATTTAACAAGAAAAGGATTTTATTGTCAAAAAAAAAAAAAAAAAAGATACCATCACAGGGTTTTAAGGACTATTGGCTGTTTGAATGGTTCTTTCAAAGAAAAAAAATAGATTGGACCAAGATTTTTACCAGATTAATAGAGTAGCCACTGGTTTATGCGTGTCCTCCCTACCAAACATGGTAATGTGTTGCTTTTCATTTTGCTGCCATGAACATGGACAGGTGGTTTCCCTCTGCAGATGTCTAGTTTTAAAACAAGTTCATCACTTTTTTAACTTAGTTTAGAAAATAGCCTTGTATAGTTACAACATACACCATTAGGCATTGAGGAGTCATCATAAAGCTGAAAACCTGTTCTAAGCTTTCTTTCTGGCTTAGATTTCAAAGGTGTCATACTACTGGCTCTGGAAGTTATCTGGCAGCAGGCTGACACATGCATAGAGGTTCATTTTCATGGGGACATCAGAGAAGTTTGTTTGTTAGCCCCAACAAGGCTTACTATTTTTAACTACACAGAGTGTATGCATTTGTGACTTACTGCTTCTGCAAGCACTGCTTTACTTGGTCCTGAATTGCCACAGTATAGAACACTGCCACAACAGAATCATAGAATCAGCCAGGTTGGAAGAGACCTCCAAGATCATCCAGTCCAACCTATCACCCAGCCCTAGCCAATCAACTAGACCATGGCACCAAATGCCTCATCCAATCTTGAACACCTCCAGGGACAGCAACTCCACCACCTCCCTGGGCAGCACATTCCAATGCCAGTCACTCTCTCTGGCAAGAACTTCCTCCTAACATCCAGCCTATACTTCCCCCAGCACAACTTGAGACTGTGTCCCCTTGTTCTGTTGCTGGTTGCCTGGCAGAAGAGACCAATACCCACCTGGCTATAGCCTCCTTTCAGGTAGTTGTAGACAGCTGAATGCTGTGGAGATGGGCACTGTGTTGGTATGGAGGGATCAGGTGTTCTCATGGTTCTCCAAGCAGTTTGGGATTCCATGATTTTCATACCTTTCTGACAAGTGCCTATGACTTGTGACATTTCTGGAGGCCTATGTGAGAGCCAGTAGACCGGGTGCATGGAGTGAGCTTAATTGCACAAAGGGGAACAAATGTAATTAGAAGCTGTAAAGTTGATCTGGGCACTGTTTGGGAGGTTAATAGAGAGCAGAATCTCAGCCTGACAAAGGAGCCCTCTAGCCTGGCTGGCTCAAGCTGAAGGGCTGCACATGATCGCACACAGTGGAACAAATTTCATTACGAGCCTTGCGATCAACATGTTTAAAGCTTAGTGGAATGGGTCAAGTTCACAAGGATAATTTGGTTACTACAAAAACATATCC
Organism: Tricholaema leucomelas; assembly: GCA_013400475.1. NCBI lineage: Eukaryota > Metazoa > Chordata > Aves > Piciformes > Lybiidae > Tricholaema lacrymosa > Tricholaema leucomelas. Next base: position 215,890 of record WAAF01015524.1, read on the forward strand.
ATGACGTTTGACACTTATTATGCTATCAGAGTATTTCTGTCCTTTAAAATCCCATCCCTGCTATGACATAATTGTCCTGGTTCACTCAAGTGATCGCTACGTTTGACCAAAGCATCTGATTAGATAGACTAATGACTGACTCTATTCTGACAGTTTCAACAGTCAAAAATTGCTTTCTGGGGCCCCCAGAACTAATAGAGGGGGAAGAGGAGAAAATCTTTAATTTGGGTGTACTGAAGGAATTAGTAACAGTTTTGAAAGACAAGCCTGCAATCAAACTCTCCTCATTGGTTTTGAGATTAAAAAGGGGAAGATGAAACACACATCTGAGCTATAGATATGTAGGCACACATGCACACGTGTCTTTATGGATACTTCTTTGTTGATTTTCTTTTTCCATTGATTTCTACTGAGATATAAAAGGCTAGGCCAGGTTGAACTCTTTTATTCAGATTCTAACCTTTCTTCAAGATACAGTTCAATCCTTACTGCCCTGCTTACTGCTGCATGTGCTATGTGAAATATAGTCAGAAACCAAAGCCACAGTATCTTATTTCTTAACAAAAGCCAAGGATGGCTCCCACAGACATAGAAATTGCCTGCTGTTCTCCTGTCCTCTCGATATTACTGAAGTAAGAAGCTGTTTCAATAATGGGCTCCATCCATCTATCCCTTTCCAGTAGAATCTGTGAATGACTTCATCATTCAGTCTGCAGACTCCATGTAAAACCTCCCTTACGGTGTAGTCTACTATAAACAACAAATTATCATAATACTGCTCCAACAACCAGAGATTCATGCCCAGAAAACATTCTTTCATCCATTCTTTGGGGACAGAGACTCTTGGATAATGTACATGCCTTGTGTGCACTTCACTTCCTAAATGCAGCAGCTGGAATGAAACCGTCTTTGTAGCTAAAGTTGATGTTTTAATTTTTTTCCCCTGAAGGACAATATATAATGTAACTTTTCAATTTTCATTAACTGCTGCACAGGCTGCTATAGGCTAAGCTCTTAGCTACGAATAAGAGTAAAGCAATGAAACTCTACAGAGGAACATTTCAGCTAAATGCCATCCTTGGTGTTTTGTGGCGATGCTAAGCTTGGATGGGACTACAGTAATTATATCTCTCTCCAGCTGTTCTAATAGTAAATGCACCAGGAAGATGTCCTTTTATTCCCCTGTTCTCAGTCCCATACCCCCAGGTAGCTAGAATGCTGGTGTATCTTAATTGAAAATGTAAAAGGATCAGAACTAATAGATTTAAGAGAAACGGGATGAGAGTCAGAAAGCAAAGCTAAAGCTGACTTTTTGGGATAGAAGAGGAATAATTCCAAACTACAGAATTTGAATAGCCTCTGGAGATATTTTTACTTCTGTGATCTAACATAGGCAGCTCAAGTACTAGACAACTTACTGAATACATCAAGCAAGAAAGATGAAGTCTTTTATACCCCAAACTTGAATATTGGTGCCTGTGTTGAGCTGATTTTTGAGTGTGTCCCTGGATGATGTACCAGTTGTAGGCTTAGATACATCACCTTCCAGAATGAGCACTGTCTTCTACCAAGGTCTCACTAGAAGCATAACCTTTTTAATTGCTGAAAACATGACAGTAAAAATTACCAAACCAGAAAGATGTTTTATATATATTATTAGGATGTCATCTAGTAACTGCTGTGCTTGCTCCTTGAGACAGTTGATTATACAATGAGGAGCTTTATTAACAAGCATAGGCTGCTTAGGAAAATCAAGAGCAAGGTTTCCATCCAGTCTCCTGAAATCTAATGTATGACAAACAAATTTCACAGGCCCAAGTCTGGCTGTCTTTAGGCAAGTCTTCATGCCAAGAAGACACATGGCTTGCTGAAGCAGAAATTTTCATAGATTTTATTTGCATCCCAGTTCTAGCTAGATCTTAGGATCATATCAGTGTTTGTGTCTTGTGGGAGCACACAGAAACGAATTTTGTTTCACAATTACTGTGAGAAGGGGAAGTCCTTAAAGCACAAAAGATTCTTCAGAATAGCTCTTTGGTATGGAGAAATCAGAGGAGTATCTGGGCACTACCACATACTGTAACCTCTCTTTACTGTTTGTTTTAACCCAGCAAGTGAAGGGTCTAACAAGTATAACTCTGTTTTCGCTTTGTCAGGCTGTTGCACTGTGTCTTACATGGAAAGTAAAAAGGAAAGTAGGTAGCTCATACTCATCCAGTCTGGCCCAAATAAACATAACATATTCAGCCCTGGAGATTCATGCACAGAACCTGCCTTTTCTATCATGTAAATGACAATTAATTTTTTCTTTATTCCTTTGGATTTTTAAGTATTTCCCTAATGCTTTGCAAGATAGAATCACACAATGCATTAGGCTGGAAGGGACCTTTAGAGGTCATCCATCCCAACCCCTTGATATAAGCAGGCACATCCCCAACTAGATCAGGTTGCTCAGAGCCCCATCAAGCCTGACCTTGAATGCCTCCAGGGAACATCTCTGTTCTGACAAGGAAACTAACCTGTAAGCTTCGATCAGTGATCAAAAAATGACATAAACAGTGGGCATATTTAATGCTAAAATAAATTTACCATCCCACACACAAAGCTTTTCCCAGGCTTCAGAGACTCTAGATATAACGTTCAACAGTGACTTACCCTGATGAAGATATAAGGCACTATTTTCAGCCCAGTGTCAATCTAAACTGCATATACTTGCCATCTTGCTGTACTCTTAGTTACTGTACTTACCCTCACAGTCTGCTTCAAAGCACTCAGACTCACTCATCAGCTTGTCCATGAGAATGCTCAGTGCTAGTCCTGCCAGCCTACAGCAAAGGCAAGGTGAGATCCTTGTAGGTTACATCTCTTTCAGATAATCTTCAGCTCATGCCTAAAAAAAAAAAACAAAACAGGTCCTATTGATCCCTTCAGCATCACAGCAGTCCAAAGGCTTTTGTTTCCTCTGGGTTATGAGTCTTCACTGGAAGGGCTGGAATCTCTGCTCCTGCCTGCTGAAAGGCACCCTGTTGGCTTTGATTTACTTCAAGGCTTTCAAAAAGTATGGTGAAATTTGCTTGCTGAATGTTCAGCTTCTTTTGTTGAAAAGCAGACGCTGTAATCATAAATAATAGTACCTAAAACTATTAGTGGCCTTACTAACAGTTGCATAGAACACTTAGCAATAAAGTAACTTTTCAAGCTATAAATAGTAAATCAAGATGCAAACAGATTGTCTTGTACCTCAGTATAAATTGCAGATACAATACCACCTAAAATTCAGGCAGAGATTTAAGATGATTCCCAGATACTTAAATTCAAAGACATAATTTAATATGGGTTTAGCTAAAGTACTGATGTTTAATTGCTCCTTACAAGAGCTCTTTCAACAGAAGACTTGATTATGCCTAAACCAGGCCAGAACGATATTAAAATTGTGCTGCAGAGCAATATAAATTTGAGCTATCACTGATGCAGTTCCATAAAGAATGGCACCATCTTCGAGGAGAGCCATTTATTTATATTTTGTGCAAACTTGATAGCTATTGAAAAAGTCTGCAAGGAAATAAGCTCTCAGAAAAAAAAAAAAAAAGCAGCTGATATAATGAAAGCCTCTGAATTTGTTTAATGAATGTATTTCTTTCATAATTTGATAACAAGAAACTGAGCAACCTTAAATATCTGTTAATATGGACAGTCCCTTGTAGCAAAACTCTGGAACATTCAGTTATATTTTGGTCTATTCGAGCTGAGGCAAGACAGTAATTGCAGTCAGCAAACAAAACCAGGGGCCAAGGTTATCTCAGGAGGTAGTGGAGTAGTCTCCTATCCCTTAGAGAGGGAAGCACTTGGACCTTCATCACTCCCAAAGGGCAAGCGTTAACACATTGACACTACATCCTCAGGACACCTGTGTTACTGGCCACCTAGGAAAACCTGTTCAAACTGCCTTTCTTATTGAAGTTTAAACCTATCTCCTGTCCAGTCCTCCCTAAGGACAAATTATTTTCTTCTCTGGATGAATTTGGAAATTTTTGCCATGGTCCTTTTCTCACCAGACTTCCCTCGACTGAGGAAAACACCCTGTTTCGTTTTTTTTGGCCTGACTTCCAGAGCTTGTCTGGACTTTTTTGGATCTGATTTGGATCTTATCTGAAACTGATCACAGGTAAGCCTGAAGGTCTGTCACTTCCAGCCACAGTGGAGAGCTCACTTCATGTATTTTGCATATCAGGGGCAACTCAACATCTACTGTGTTGGTTTTTACCAGAATGACCTGTTGACTGATGCTGAGTTTATTGTTCCCATATCTTTTCCCAAACTGCAACACAACAGTTTCCTCATCCTCTCTTTGCACAGTTGATTATTTTTGCCCAAGGGCAATGCCTTGTGGTTAGTTGTGATTAGTATCTTCTGTTATGCTTCTTCAGGCTGCTTCTCAGTTTGTCAAGATCACTTTGCTTTCTAACCCTGTGCTTTCACAGAATCAATCAGGGTGGAAAAGACCTTTGAGACCATCAAGTGCAGCCTATCACCAACACCATCTAATCAACTCGACCATGGCATCAATTATCACATTCTCTTTTAAAACATCTCCAGGGATGGTGACTCCACCACCTCCCCGGGCATCCCATTCCTGTGCCAATCACTCTTTCTGATAAGAGCTTCTTCCTAATGTCCAGCCTAAATCTCCTCTGGCACAGCCTGAGACTGTCCCTCATTCTGTCACTGGTTGCTTCAATACACTTACACTTAGCACAATCATAAGCAAGACAGACCTTTAAGGAACTAATTCATTACAATCCTTGATGACTACTTTCTTGATATATTTACCACTCAGTTTTACAACTGTTCTCTAGTAATGAAATCAAGGCTATGATCTCTTATCTAAAGAATACACAAGACAGTGTCAGAAAGACCTTCCCGAAGCTACCCACTGCTGTTCTCTGTGTAGCACATTGCAACAGTGCAAAATGTAGACCTTATAAATAAATATTTGAAGATCTTATGAAATATCACATCAAATATTTGCAATATGCAACTCTTTTTCTCTTCTCCATCCTTGACCCTATTTTACAAAGTAATTTCACTGTAGTTTTGTTGTTGTTTTTTCCTCTCTTTGGAAAATATTGCTACTGCCTTAAAACTATGAAATTTCTTCTACATCATAACAGGCCTGGAAGAAGCCTAAGGAGGGAGTGGTTTTCTCTAACTCATGAGAACAACTTGCACACAATGAGTGAACTTCATGTCTAGGGTGCCAGCAGGAGATACCAAATGTACTTAAAGCTGTTCTCTAGCGCTATCCTGTGTGCAGTCATTTTAGTTTATCTAGGCCTTGCTAATACACAGGAGAACACAAATGGTCCATAAGAAGTATCATATATTTAGGTGCCTATCCACTCACAATTGCATTCCAGTCATTGGGAATCTTAGACTTTCTGCTCATAAAATCAGGACTTATTTTTACACTATGACTCTCAGTTTGTCTTGCAGTAACTGGGACAGGTTAGGAAACCAATGCCTATTACATATTGATGCACTCACCACGCTACATGTTTCCCAGAGGATCCCTAATCCAGTAAGGTGATGAGATGGGGACTGCAACACACAGCTTGCAAAAACCTCTGGATATGGAATGTCTCTCACTGCCTTCCTCCCATGGAATGCAAGGTATGCAAGACAAGAGAAAGGGATAAGAGAGGCCCTATTGTGAATCCACATGCCTTGGAAAAGGACAAATGATCATTTTGAGCATGGTCCATGCTCAAGGACGATGACAGAATACCCTTGGGAAGTCTCCCTTCAGACAGTGGATGAGACTTGTTTTTTTCCACTGGCTGATTAGCATTTTTGAAAGGATCATTCAGCTCTTGCCTCATCCTATAGTGAGCTGACAGCTCAAGAAAGAAATTCTCTTACAGAAAGAGACTAGACTCAGTTACTTTCACCACTAGACCTGAGATGAAATCATGTTTTTGAACTGGCTTCTGAGTCCTAAGCCCAAACATGACAGTATTTCCTCAGGCAACCAAAATCTATTAGTGTTGTCAGTTTTCATGCTACTACAGCTATTATCCACAATAACTCAGAATTGATGCCACCAGTAAATCATCCCATTACTAATCATTTGGAACCAAAGTAAGAACATGAAACCTTAATTAACATCCATACACTTTGCAAAGGGCACAAGTGACACAAGTAATCAGTCTGTAGTTGAATTTTCCCTAAGGATGAGTTTTGGGCTTCCAGGTGAGGGGAAGCTTTAAAATTGAATAGGAATTTTTGAAATTGCTATTTAATTCTGTACTGTGTAATGCTGTAGTAGAAAAGGTTCAGGGAGATAGTGGAAGCCCCATCCCTGGAGGTGTTTAAGGCCAGGCTGGATGAGGCTCTAGATAGACTGATCTAGTGGGAGGTGTCCTGGCCATGGTAGGGTTGGAAGTAGATGATCCTTGTGGTGCCTTCCAACCCTGACTGATTCTATGATTCTAAAAGATTAAAAAAAAAAGAGATGAATAATATCTCCCAACATGGGAAGTTGTTTAATAGCTTCCCAAGTTATTATAAATACAAAGAAAAATACCAGATAAATTTATATTTTTTCCCTAGACAGATGTAATTTGGAGGAATATTCTGCAGCAAGCAGGCTGTGATTTCTGACCCGAATTCAGCAGCAAATAAGTCCATAAAGATGAACCCGGACACACCCTGTCTGAAAACAAGATCAAAGTCAGAACTGGAGAGGTAGTTTTTAATTAAGGCAATTTGAGTAAAAATAATGAAGGCGGAAGTCACATTTCTGCAAAAGCAATTTGGCAGGAGGGCTAGCCCTCTGCTTTATAGTACTTCAGATGAAAAAGGAAGACGCTATTAGTTGCTTTCTTTGTTAAGTGCTTGAATTAAAACCTTGGTGCCACTCGTTTACTATTTGCCAGTAGCGCTGAGTGAGTAATTCTCTGCCTGTAATTTCTTTGACTAAATTAGCCTCTTTTGCTTCTTGTGGAATATCCAGCAGCAGATCATGATTTTCTCATTTAAATGTGCTCAACAAATGTATCTGAATTTTTACCCAGTGAACTGATTGCAAGTATTTGAAATTCAGACTGCTCTCTTATTTGGGGTTGGTATATCAGGTCACACTGTTTGTCCTCTCTGACTGCGCCAGTGTGAAAAACACTACTTACAGTGCACACAATCCTATGTGTGTCACCCTCCCCCTCAAAATTAGTCTTTCAGAAAATGCTTGTGTGAAACAAAATTTCATTATGTTTGTTTTTACAAACTTTCCTGCTAAAAGTCAATTTTAATATTCTTTCACCAAGAAGGAAATATGAATGGGTTCTTTATGGGCAAAGAGAATTCATTTCAGAGCTTGAATGTTTACTTGCACACATTTTTTGTATTAGTCATTCCATGCTTGTTTATAGACAAAGAATGAATGAGATAAAAAATGCCTTCAATTCATATAACATCCTTACAAAAGACAGAGAAGGACCAAAATAAGATAAAGATTTAAAAATAGATATATTTGGTATTCAAAGAGGGAGAATGTTGGAATGTACAGCAAGTTTGGCAAGAGCAGACAACCAGAAAAATTCAATGCCTCGACTATGCATCATTTACCAGAAACTGCACTTTAATAAGCCAGGAATAAGCTCCAGTCTACAGTTTTTGTTGTCTTTCCACAGAGCAACAGGATTCTAGTTAAGGGGGTTCCTTGTGGACCATAATTACTATGCTGTTTGCAAATGTTGATATAATTTGGAAGTGTCAACTTATTCTCACATGATGGCTCCATGGATTCAGCTAGTCCGCTGCTGAATGGTGAACAACCAAAAAGAACAACTCATGTTCTCAAGTGCGGTCACTTATTTTTACAGGGATTTAATTATCATAAACATAAGCATTTATTTTCTCTCTAAGTATTCAGATAGTTTGGAGAAACAGACATTCAGTGAGAGCAGTGAAGGAGGAAATTATATGTAGATAGTGAATGGCACCATGGAAAAGCTCCTAAATGAATAAAATGAGCACACAGAGCAGTTGTCCTAGTTCCCAGTTTCTCAGATTTTTTTCTTTCTTACAGGCCCTCTCTTGCTCTTTATTTGTCTTGACCTAGGTCACTTTCTTCTCTTACCTTTAAATTGCTTAGCCATCTGACAGACCAGCCAAAACAAGACCGTAAGTGCAGGCAGGACAATTCTTGTTTCAGTGGATTTCCCCATGTGTTGGGCTCTGTCCCACTGATTCCCAAGTTTCATACTGTGTTTCCTGCAGACCTGTGCCTCCATGGCCACCAAGAGTCCACATCAGTGCACACACCAGTGTCCTCAAAGCCAGAGGCATGATCCTGTCCAGCAACCAGCAACTGCAGTCATCTGCCTAATCCATGACTGTCTGAGCACCTTTACATTTCTCTCTTACAGCCACAGAAGCAGACAGCCATCCCAGTAGTTGTCCTAGGCACATAAAACCTGTATAGGATACGTATTTAGCAAGGTGATAGCCGTAAGAAACGGTCTGCTTTACCAAAAAGCTGACCTGAAGTAGACTGCTAAGGTAAAACAGTATCTTTCACAGTGAGTTCCATAGCACAAAAGACCACTCAAGAAAGCAACTTCAATTCTAAACTATTTTTTAGGGACAAAATTTTCCCCATCCCTTAGACACAAGCAATCTCTGACTTGCTGATGGCATTCAGGCCCTGTGCAGCTTAATCCACCCCCATCTAGGCAAAGACCATTGCATGACCTTTGCCTTCAATACTTTTATTAAAATACTGAAAATTAACTCTCAACACTTATTATACTTCAAACTTATTATACTTCAGAACTGTCCTGTGCCAAATCCCAGCTCTAGAAGCATCAACACAATCAAACAAAACTCACCCACTCCTGTTGGGCACCAAAGCAAATCTTTGAGCCTGAGTACTGAAATGAGTGATATCCCAAACAGGAACTTGGAAGATCATGCAGGTTGATTTTTATTTTGGGGGAGAGAGTGTGTGTGGAAAATAGATACATATATATATATATATGTGTGTGTATGTGCATATATATATATATATATATATTTGTTTCAAGTTATCTTAATAGACCAGCAGCTGTTTTAAAAATATATCTATTAAATCACATGTTTCTCTCTGTCTGCAGTGCTAAAAAAAATAATTCCCCATGGAAATTAAATAAAGTCAGAGTCACAATGGAAACTTTTTCTTTTTTCATATATCAGTATCTCTGGTTTTCACATGTTTTTGCATAATGATAGGGCTAATATAACATAACAAATCCTAAACTGTTTTTACAAGGAGTGGAAAAAAAGATGTGTAAAAGTATGCTCTGTCTTGCTTCCTTCTGTTCACAATGTATCTAAATACAACAAATGGTGTTCTTGCTCTTTCTGTCTGTTTCTCAATCTGTTTGGAAAGTAGCCATCATTCTGCAGCCAACCATAATATTTGACACTTCCTGACATCATGAAAGCCACCATCTGTCTATCATTGAAGCCCTGTACTTTTTAAAGACTGCTTGGCCTGATCTTTAGTGAAGCTTCACTGCAAATGCACAGATCAATTTGGATAGAAAACCTGGGATGTCTGACAAAAGGAATCTGTGCAAAATTACATTTTTGTTAGATTCAGCCACAAAACAAAAGAAATATCAAGACCTCCTTGCAGGCAGAAAAGAAAAAAAATCAAGGAAGGGAGAAGAGAGGAGAGGGGAGAAGAGAGGGGAGAGGAGAGGGGAGAGGGGAGAAGGGAGAGGGGAGAGGGGAGGAGGGAGAAGGGAGAAGGGAGAAGGG
>WAAF01015524.1:226777-363565 GCA_013400475.1 Tricholaema leucomelas
AGGGGAGGGGAGAGGGGAGGAGAGGGGAGGGGAGAGGGGAGGGGAGAGGAGAGGGGAAGTTCAATTTGCTTTCAATTAGTTTGAAGTCCAGGTTAGTTGGGGAAAGTGTGAAGAGTGAAATTGAATTCAGAAAATTAAAAAAAAAAGGAAAGTATGAAGCAATTTTTCTTCCTTCACCTAACTACTCTAATGAAAGATAAATATAGACATGCTCCCAGTTTTTGTAGAAGTATAAAGTACAATTCTACATTCCAGTGCTATTCACTGGAAATTATCATGAGATTGAATACTTAAGGCTTACAACTGTTTTCAAACATCCCCAAAGCAGCTTTTCTATGCTTTTGGCTCGATATGCAAATTTTCAAGACTCTTGAAGACCGTAAAGGTAGAAATCTTGGTCTATTTTGTAATGATATCCTAAAACGAAAACGTAATCTTTCTTGCCCGAGATGTATCTTAACAGGGAAATGGATTATCTGTGATATTTTAAGGCATGTGTTGCTACTGTTCTGTTTGCACAAAGCAGTGACTCAAGCTGTAACAGCTCTGTGTGGTTCACTTAGAGCAGATTTGGATGCAAACCTTTAGAAACCTGTCTTGGAAAATGATGACCTTTGAATACCCCACGCTCCATTTCCTTCATCTACAAATTAATTCAAGTGTCTCCTCATGGCTACAGAGGCAGAACGCTCCTCGCAGCCTTCAAGTCTGCTATACTCCTACAGGGCTACAGCTCCAACAGACACGTAAACCAATTCACAGCTGGAAAGCCAGGACCCTCATCGCCTTTGGCTACCACCTCTCCTTTCCTCCTCCTCTGTCAGCCTGCCCCCCTCCACCGGTACTGAGAATGAAGATGAAGCATTTCCTGTGCTTTTCTCAGTGCTGGCCCTTGATAGACAATTCAGGTCAGCAGAGAGCCCCATTCACAAGCTGTGCTGCAGGCTGAGCAGGGGCTAAGTGTCCTGCGACTAACAACCAGCGCACAGGGTGACAGTGAAGAAGCAGCATTTAACAGGCCAGAAAGCTGCTTGAGGTCTCCGAGCTTCTAGAAAAGAGCTGCATCTCACTTCTCACCACTACTACCTCTGCAAAGTATTGCTGCTAAGGATGCAATTAATGGGCATGACAGCATGAAAGGGAAATGCCCTTCTTACTGACAACAGACGGCAATTATTTTCACTTATGTAATTATCCCAGAGCTAGCTATAATAATAGCCAAAGAAAAACTGAAGTGTGGTCCTGCACTTTGCTGTAAGAACAAATAAGGAGCCACACGGTCTGAGTATCTGTCCAAATCCCATCTTCAGCCCTATGTCTCCTGCTTTCTGCACCTTCCTACCCTACACCACAGTGTCTGAAGATTGTTCTTCCACCCCCTCCCAAGCTTATTCAATCTTTATTTCCTGCCCTCCTGCCATACCTTCCCAAGCCTCAGCTGCAGGATTTGGTTTGCAGGCTGATAGGTGGTAGGCACATGCACCTTCAGGACATGACCAGGCAGCAGAAAACAGGATCCATAATACTAGTTTTAGATTTGGGTGGCAATTATAGACTTTTCAGTATTCATGGGCCAATTCATACAATGTATGCTGAGTATCTTTAAAGCCTCCCAACCTGCAGACACAAAACCATTTATATCTGAGGCAGGCTTTGCATGAGAGCTTTTCTGTTGCTTGTTTCTAGCATATGGCCATCAGGATCTTCTGTCTCAGTCTCTCATCTTTATTTTCCTTCCCCATGACCATGATACCTGAGTGTCTCACAGCCTTTCATTAATTTACCCAAGTAATACTCCTGTGAGGTTGTAAAGTACAGCATATTCCCATGTCCTCTATTACACCCTGACAGCAAAGAAACAATTAACTTGCCCAGCACTGCGTCATCTCTTGGTAGCAGAGCTGGGAGGTGAATCCAGCTTTCCCAAGTTTTAGGCTAATTGTCCTACCACTACTTCCCATTAAGTCTTCCTGTTCATAGAGGCCTTCCTCTTTATTACTTCTCCACCATCTTCAAATTTAATGGTTTAAAGAACTACCTTCTATAACTTTAATGATCATTTTTTCCCCACAGGCATTTTTATATTTTCATTTTTTTTCTGCTACATATCTTTAGGTTTATAAAAAGTGGCAGCTTCTAAAAATAGTTTCAGGTTTGGCACACAAACACAGAGCAGTGGATGCTGATTTGGTTAATTGGGAGACTTCACTAAAAGCAGAAGTGGAGTCAGTTTAGAGCACACTAGACAGCAGAGTGATTACGTGACGTAAACTAAATATCATATGGCACATAGGTACAGTCACATAGTGTGGCGCAGAGACAGCTTTATACTACCCAGGATGATACTGATGTACTGTTATATTCAGTTCTGTGGAAATTGCCTCTTCAAGTCCAAAATTGCCTCTTCAAGTCCAAAATGGCATTCAAGGAACCCCCTCAGGCACTCGTTGGAAGTAAGCCTGAGGACAAGACCATATATAGACCACCTTCACCCAAATCCTATATCCAGGGAACTTTTTCCCTATGTGCTGTACTCTGCAGAGCAGACATGAAAAGCAGTCTGGCTTTTTACTTTTCCCTTGTGAAACACACTGAGTGGCTCAATAAATGAGGTGTAACAGCATTTATCTATCACTGAAATAAAAGAGAGAAAAGCAGCAGACATTTGTACTGTCTCTTCACAGTAGAAAAAATGAAAGTGAAGAATAACAATCTCTAGCTGACATTGCAGAGCCATAACAAAACTGATGGTCCCTGACACCTCTTTCTCTCTTTGGGAATGTTACTGGAGTCCAAATTGATAGCACTGATCCAGGCCTCTGTTTTGATACCAACCCCCCAAGACACTGAATCCCAAAGAATCTGTATCTTACCCCATTACTGGGTAAGAGAGTAGAGTGCCTTCTACAGCAAAGACCAGCAAAGCTCTTCATGGCTGTAGACTTGGGGGTAGCAAAGCATAGGGGAAAAAAGAGCAGTGCTGTAGTCCAACAAAAAGAGAGGTGAAGAGGACCTAGAAGCCGCAAAGGCAAATGGGTCTGTGTAAGAAAGCAAATAAGCACAGGACTTTTCTGCTGGAATATTGTGTTGTATGAAATGAATAATCAGAGAGCTAGATTGAATGGAAACTCAGGAGATCTGGTTTAAATCCTACAGCTACCACCTATTTCTGCATGGCCATGTGCTAAATGCTGACAATCTCTTTGCCTTGCCTTCTAGTCTTTCACATGGGGATACTGATACTTTGTTTTCTCTTTTTCTCCTCATAAAACCCTGGTGGCAAAGACTGTTCCTGTATCAATTCTTGCATCCTTGGTAAGATAAGTTACACATACTTGCAATGTAGTCATGTTCCAGTTCCTACCTCAGCATTGCAGCTATAATCATCTAAGATATATTAGCTACTTCTGGAAAAGATTAATTTGAACAGCCTATGAGATAGGTTGAAATGACAGTACAGTGACTTGGGCTGGTCCTTTTGGGTCTAAGTGTGTTGAATTTCATGTCTGTGAATACTTCCCTCATTAAGTGATGAAAAGATCTATAACATGAAAAGAAACATCCAGCATCATCTTCATTTACACTTAACATTTTCAGCTCTAGAAGCTTTTCTTGAAGAAACTGTGAAGTAGGAGAGAAGGAGAGCAAAGGAAGAAAGGAAGCAAGGAGGACTTACTGAAAGTTAAATTACTTCACGCTAATGTCCAAGTTCCTCCTGGAGTTCATCCAGTCACAAACTATTGCTCTTCAATTCAGCCCAGCAGTTCTACTTTGCTGTGGTCAGACAGTGGATCAATTTCTACGCTCTTTTTGTCCATTGTCTGGTTTTCTTCCTTTCTCTACGTAATTAAGTATCTGAAAGACTCTTCTATTAGCATCATAGAGTGGACTTTAAAACAATTGACTTTATCCACAAAAGCAGAAATTGTAAGGAAATGCTATGGACAACACAGCTAACTTCACTTTGCCCTCATATTCAGTGGGATCTGGAGACACTGGCAGCCTGATGCTTCAAAGGATCAGGCCCATAGAACGCTCAGTAGCTTGTGTTTATGCAACAGAAGTTCCATCCTGAGCTAGCTAATCTACTGTATTCCCCATGGAGACATCCCAGCGTCAGCTATGTTTGCTATCTCTGTTCCTGTTTAGAGGTGTCAGCCTAAATTCAAGCAGCTGTCACCTACCTAGTGGGCTTGGCTCTTTTCTAGTAGTTAATTGTGCAGACACCATTGATTGGGGGTATAGGCCACTTGCACAGTCTCTGCTTTGCAGAAAAACAAAGAGGAAGAAAGAGAAGAAATAAGCCCATTCATTATATATAAGCCAGACGTAACAAATATAACCTCAAAGCTATTTGTAAAGTTAGCTAAACATACATGCTTAATGTGCAGACTGTTTTCCATATCTTGATCGTGTTACAGCTAAGATAGGCAACAGAAACTGAAATGAGACATAAGCAGTTTCTTTTCAAACTTGTTTCTGATGCCAGTTAGTTTGTTTTATAAAAATATGTTCTGAGGGGACCAAAACCTTTCAGAGAAAATCAGATGTTTGATGGCCAGAAGGGAGGATTAGCCTGACCTCTGTAAATCACAAGCCGTTACACTTCATCCAGTTAACCCTGTAATGTGTGTTAATGTCTGACCATGGTAACTGCACCACAGACACATCAGGTCATTTCCAACACAGGAACACGGAAGTGCACGGCATAGTGAAGCAGAGTGACAAGAAACCTAAACTTGTTCTTGAAACTTTCCCAGCAGAGTTCAGTTCTCAGCAAGATGTAAAACGGTTGTAGAATTTTTCCCTGCTGTTGTAGATGTGTGAGATTTATTCTGCCTGTCTATGGCACACATGAAAGACTTCTCTGCAGAGAAGGGATTCCTCATTCTCTTTGCTGAAGCTGTAACCAGAATATCACAGGATGTCAGGGGTCGGAAGGGACTCAAAGAGATCATTGAGTCCAACCGCCCTGCCATAGCAAGGCCGTAATCTAGCTCAGGTCACAGAGGAACACATATCTTTACAAACTGACCGTGCAGGGATCTGCTTTCATGTTCTGGGATAGATTTGATTGAAATTAAATGCTAAGGCTTAAGGTACTGGAATTTTAAGGATGTCATTCTGGTAATGTGCAGTGCAAACTTTTCACTATTCTAAAAGCTAAGCCCAGAAACAAGTTTGGTTTGGGTTCTTTTGTTTGCTTTCTATTATTTTGGTTGGTTTTTTGTTTATTTGTTTGATTTGTTTATTTGTTTGGGTTTTTTTTTCTTTCTTTACCTACTGTAAAATAAATGTGCACGGATATGCATGTGCAAGCTAATTCCCAAATTCAAATGCTTATCCTGAGGAATCCTAACCTTTCACAGTCTCACAGTATCACCAAGGTTGGAAGAGACCTCACAGATCATCAGGTCCAACCCTTTACCACAGAGCTCAAGGCTAGACCATGGCACCAAGTGCCACGTGCCAACCTTTCTTGCAGCCATTGTGCACAGTCTAACATACTTCACCAAAATGCCTTGCAAAATAGATTTTGAAAGAATAACTTCCAGCACCAGTTTGATAACTGAGAAATATCTAAGCTCCCTCAAATTTCAGAAGTGACACATGTCTGACGTGAGCAGTGGACAAGACAGCACACACCTGGACCCTAGCAGATATAGCCCTACGCCCTGGGATGTCACTCTTCCCTTAGCAGTGACTGAGTAGTCAAAACCACCTGATTCACTTACACACTGAATTGGAGGAGCTTGAGGAGCAGGGTAGATCTAGTTAAGTAGATCAAACTCAGCAACAAGATCCACTGACTCTACCTCCTCTCACTTTTGTCTATACTTACATTCCTACTTTTCTTTCTCCAAGGCTCTTTAGCATGTGTTAGGTTGTGATGCCTCCAGCAGAACCTTAACCTCTGTGACACCATGAGGGTGGTGAGACACTGGAACAGGTTGCCCAGGGAGGTGGTGGTAGCCCCATTCATGGAGGCCTTTAAGGCCAAGCTAGATGGAGCTCTGATCAACCTGATCTAGTGTCAGGTGTCCCTGTCCATGGCAGGAGGGGTACAAACTAGATGATCCTTGAGGTCCCTTCCAGCCCTGACAATTCTCTCATTCCATGACTTCACACTGCCACCATCCATGTGTTTCCCATAGAAGAGTGTTTCTGATACAAGTTTATCAATACTCAGGCATCTGATACCACAGCATGGCTTCTAGAAAGATCAAGAATAACTTTGGATGTTCAAAATATTTCAGTAAACTGGAATGTCCTACCCTTAAAGGCTGACTAAGCTAAGAATAAAGAAGGTGAATCAAGCTTAAGTGAGCTGAGAATCATATTCTTCCCCCATCTCAGTTCTTTCTTATTTCTCCCAGAGAGAAATATGGGCATTTGTTTTGGTACACACAGAGTCCTCTTGCAAATCCGACTGATTGCATATTGAGCTTTGTGTGCAACCACTTTGATTTGAAAGAAACTGCATTTTCCAAAATAAAGCAAGGAGAGCTGAGAAGGGAGAGACACAGCTGTATGAAGCTTCCATATCCCAGCAGTGGGTGTGGTGGTTCCCTCCCCTCTCCAGATACTTGTTCCTTGCCTTTTATGCCTTCAGCAGCTTCCTAATTGTTTGGTTTTGCAAAATTAGGGGCAACTCTGGGGGAGTTTCTACCTTATGGTTGCTGACTCTGCCTAGCAACATTTTTAAAGAAAATTTTATTTCCATCTGGAATTTTGTCTATGAATCATTTCAAAGACCATATTTCTGATGATACTTGCTACAAGGCAGAATTAGTACAGTTTTGCTAGGCACAGACAAACGGTGTTTGAACTAGGATGTGGCAAGAGAAAGGACACCCACAAAGGAAGTGTCACTTTCTGTATTCTTCAAACTAGCCTTTTAAATCTATAGGCAATTGACACCTAGGTCTCTTGAGAACGGTGTCCCACCTTTGCAGTGGGCACAATGCCACTCTAGCAGATGGGCATGAGTGTTGGCACGCTGAGAATCAGTATGTGCATCACATTTGAGTACAATAGGTCAGCCTCTCATCTAAGTGTGTGGGAACGAGTGTCTGTACTGAGCTTCTGTGCCAGTGGTTAAAGGAATATACCATCATTAAGCTAGCTGAAGGAGAAGATTCCTGGTATTAAATTAAGTCACATTTCCTGTAGCTGCTTGGGACCATCACTTCCTCTGCAGGGCTGTGATTCCCGAGTCAGTGATAAAGTACCTATAGGTACAAACACATATGTATAGCCTGGCCAGGCAGGCACCATCTTGTTTCAACAAAGATGCATTTTTGCCCTATTTGGTGTCCCTGCTGAATGGCTCATCTAGGTACAAAAGCCAAATCTGTGGAAGCCAGCATATAATTTCAGCTGAATGGGTCTCTGAGAGCACTACAGCATTTGGCATGAGATTTGCAATGGAGCCCCTGACAGGGCTTCCCCATCCTGGAACTGACAGAGACTAATCGTGATGCAGTAACACAGTAAAAAATGCACCTTGCTGACATAACAGAATGGACTTTTTCAGACTCCTTTTTCCAATCATGTGTGGAAAATTACTACAGATACACTTTCTACACTGTCTTCTGCCAAAATGGTCAAAGCTCAGGGTACTTGGGCTGCATGTATTGTCTTCTCACAACCTCATTCAGTATAACATGTGGGTAGCAAGTAAGATTGCCATTGCCAGTCAGTGGCTTCTATAGCAGAGGGTACATACTACAAGCAAGCGAGCCAGCAGCATTTAGTTCTCTGGAGAGATGATGATGACTCAGACTTATTGATGTTCTTTGGCTTTATGCATTTGAAGCTGCATCACAAGGTACATTATAATTAATCAAATTTTTTCCCTGTGTTACTGAATAGTCTGTTTGTGCTTTCAAAACATGACTTCTGTTGGAAAAGTAGGCAGGTTTGCCCAAGCTCAATGCTGTTTCTGTTGTCACCAGCTTTAAATAGAGCTATTGAAGAGATTTTTCTCTGGCTGGTAAATAAAAGCAGTTATTTTATCACAGCATCACAGCACTGTCAGAGCGGAACCGAGTACACCCTCAACAGCTTTGCAGATGACACCACACTGAATGCTGTGGTAGACACATGTGAGAGACAGGGTATCATGCAGGGAGACCTAGACAAACATGAGGAAGGGGCCTCATATGAACCCCATGAAGTTCAATATGGTCAAGTGCAAGGTCTTGCACCTGAATCAGGGCAACCCTTAGTATCAATGCACACTGAGGGATGAAGGGATTGAAAGAAGCCCTGTGGAGAATGGCTTTGCACTACTGGTGGATGAAAAGCTGGACGTCAGCCAGTAATGTGCACTTACAGCCAGAAGGCCAGCTGCTTCCTGGGCTGCATCAAAAGAAGTGTGGCCAGCAGAGAGAGAGAGGGGATTCTGCTGGTCTAATCTGCCCTGGTGACACCTCACTTGGAGTACTGCGTCCAGCTCTGAAGTTCTCAGCAAAACAAAGACATGAGGGATCATGAAGCAGGTCCAGAAGACCTGCTGTATAACTAATCAGAGGGATGAAACACCCCTGAGTAGGGGCTAAAAGAGTTGGGCTTGTTCAGGCCAGAGAAGGGAAGGTGCCAGGGAGACCTTATTGCAGCTTTTCAATACTTAAAGGGGGCTTATTAGAAAGACAGGGACAAGTTTTTTGGTAGGGCCTGTTGTGACAGAAGGAGTGGTAGTTTTCAACTAAATGAGGGGAGGTTTAGACTAGTTATAAGGAAAACACTTTCTAAAATGAGGGTGGTGAAACACTGAGACGGGTTGCCCAAAGAGGTGGTAGATGCCCGATCCCTGAAAACATTCAACATCAGGCTCTAAGCAAGCTGGTCCAATTGAAGATGGCTCTGCTCACTGCAGGGCTGTTGGAGTAGTTGACTTTTAAAGGATGCTTCCAGCTCAAAACATGCTTTAATTCCATGGTTTTTAAATTAATTTAGTGACTCAGCCATGAAACTTTGTCACTACCATCCTAGTTATTCTTGAGAAAATGAGAGACTGACTATAGTGAATAAAGGAGCAATTTATGTGGAAGAACCAGATTCATATTTCATGTTTTAGTTCACTGGAAATTATTTGAATTATTAAAAATAATTATAATCAGATGAAATCAGATAATTGCAGAGGAAGGACTCAAGTCTGTGTTCATCCTCGGAGCCATCAGAAGCTGAGCTCTGTGAATACAGGCCTGGAGAGAGCTCAGCTAGTAAAAATTATCAAAATCACAGAATCACAGAAACATTCAGGTTGGAAAAGACCCAAGTCCAAATGATAACTCTAATCTACAAGGTTCACCTTAAACCATATCCCTAAACACTGCATCCAAACAACTTTTAAACACATCCAGGCTTTAAACTCAACCTATTCCAATGCCTGACCACTCTGGCTGGGAAAATAATTTCCCAGTATCTAGTCTAAACCTACCCAGTCACAGCTTGAGGCCATTCCCTCTTGTTCTATCACTAATGGCCTGTGAGAAGAGACCAGCACCAACTTCCACAACATCCTTTCAGATAGCTGTACACAGCAATGAGGTCTCCCCTCAGCCTCTTCTTTTTCTAACTAACCATGCCCAGCTCCCTCAGTCGCTCCTCATAAGATTTATTCTCCAGGTCCTTACCCAGCTTTGTTGCCCTCCTCTGCACTCGCCCCAGCACCTCCACATTCCTCTTGTACTGAGGTGCCCAAAACTGGACACAATACTCGAGCTGTGGCCTCATCAGAGCTGAGTACAATGGGACAATCACCTCCCTAGCTCCCTGTTTAGGTTGGGAAGAAGTATATTCTGGATTAAAGCAAATAATAACCATATTTCATAACAGCATAGCAATTGTGTTTTAGACAGGTAAATCTGTTGTCTATATATTGTCAAAAGGTGACTGAATTTTAGTGGCATGGTTTTCAAATCTACCTATGAGTTCAGTAAATCAGCTATGCTGATCTCATCTTACTTCTGCAAATCTTCTCAGTATCTTAGCTAGTAGCCTAGACATATGACAGAGTTAGTATCAACAACTTAGGCAAGGAAGTACTAGTTCCATCATGTCTGCTCAGAGCAATAGCAAACAGTTCATAAGCAGCCATTCATGTGTCTCACAAGAAAGGAAAGAAGAAAAAGCTGGGGAGAGACTTTTTAGGATGTCAGGTAGTGATAGGACTGAGGGGAACGGAACAAAGAAATGAGTAGATTCAGACTGGATGTTAGGAAGAAGTTCTTCACCATGAGGATGGTGAGACTCTGAAACGAGTTGCCCAGGGAGGTGCTGGAAGCCCCATCGCTGGAGGTGTTTAAAGCCAGGCTGGATGAGGCTCTAGAGAGCCTATTCTAGTGTGAGGTGTCCCTGCCTATGCAAATAGATGATCCCTGTGGTCCCTTTCAACCCTTACTGATTCTACGCAAGCAAGACCAGTCACCATTAACCTTATTCATCAACCCAGTCTAACAATTCCATCGGTAAAAGCTGGAGAGAGATCGACAAGGAAGAAGCTGAACTTTCTGAGTACATCATGACTGCATTTAACAGCAGGCAAATAACTATATAAAAGAAACAGCAGCAATTACAGTTTTTAAAAAAACACTTCACCACTTCAATTTGTTGATAAGAATATTGCATCTGTACCACCTGTATACCATTCATAACAACATGCAAGGACAGCATGCAATAATATTGCAATGTGATAAAATGATGCATACTGCCATATAATAATGATAATGTTAAGTCATACTAAATGGTCTACATTATAACTTGTAAAACTAATTCAAAGCCATGCTATAACACTGAACCATCCAATCCTTGCTGAGAAGCTGAGAAGAGAATGTCTTTTTTGTGTGTTAATTATGCAGTGGGCAGATTAGCAGAATGAAAATTAACAAGCTTTTACTGTAGCATTTACTTAAGACTTTGTATTTCAGACTTTACTCAAGTGAAGAGCTCCATCTGGCCCTTATAGTTTTAGTAGTGCTAACCATTGCAATAATTGTTTCTACATTGAAATAATAAAAATAAAAGCACACTTAGAAGTACCACTAAATTATATGATTCTATATGATTGGTTTGTCCTTAGTCCTTCAAAAGGTGGCTGAATCTCAATTAATTTTTAAATTAATAATCTTAATACAATGACATGTTTTTAAGTATCTGCAGTGGTTCAACACACAGCTTGAGTTCTATCTGGGCTCCTCAATTCAAGAGAGATGTTGAGATACTGGAATGTGTCCAGAGAAGGGCAACAATGAGGGCAAGAGGCCTGAAGCACAGCCCTGTGAGGAGAGGCTGAGGGAGCTGGGGGTGTGCAGCCTGGAGAAGAGGAGGCTTCGGGCAGATCTCATTACTGGCTACAACTACCTGAAAGGAGGTTGTAGCCAGGTGGGGGTTGGTCTCTTCTGCCCAGCAACCAGCAACAGAACAAGGGGACACAGTCTCAAGTTGTGCAGGGGAGGTCTAGGCTGGATGTTAGGAGGAAGTTCTTGTCAGAGGGAGTGATTGGCATTGGAATGGGCTGCCCAGGGAGGTGGTGGATTTGCTGTCCCTGGAGGTGTTCAAGAAAAGCCTGGATGAGGCACTTAGTGCCATGGTCTAGTTGATTGGCTAGGGCTGGAAAAAATGGGAGCAAATCTCATAAACATTACCTCTTTGGTGCCAGAAAATGTTTCATTGAGATGGGAAGACTCATTTTTTTCTTGTCTCCTGGGAAAAGAAGAGTGAGAAGTAATTTGAGATGTTCTGAGTTGGTGGTGGTGGCTTACCAACAGCAGTAAGATTACAAGTTGTAGGCAAGCACTTGACCTTGATGTCAAAAGTCTCTTCCAGCCTCAGCAGTTCTATGGATCAAAGTTTTCATCATTGTGTGTCCGTTCTCCACTGCTATGCCTAAACCAGACACGCCTGTAAATCACTCTGACAACTGTTAGCAAGGCAGATCTCACACCTAGAAGAATGGTGTGTAACAGAACTGCTTCTTTTACAAGCTAACAAGGCCCCTGGAGCTTCTGAGTCAGGAAGGACCACCTCAAAGATGATTCCAACTGTGATATATTCTCCATAACCAGGAAAAGGAAGAAAAAGGGAAAAGTTTTCTCCCTGCATCCATTTTCTCTGCATCCTTCTGTTCTGAAAATGTTTTTTTTTTAACATTGCAAAGAATCTCTGCACTGAGGGAGTTGGGTCTTTTTGTTTGTTTGCTGCCTTTGGTATCCAAAAGCAAAATAAGAATTGAAAACTGGTTTTAAGATGAGAGTGTGAGACTCAAACTTTCACCAACAATAAATGGGTTTTCTTGATTTTCACAGAGAAAACTGGTTTGCTACTTCAGGTATTAGCCTAAGTTGTAGATTTTTTTCCTTCCATAACAGCTTAGGAGAGGTAAATCAAGTTCCTGTTTTAACAGACTACTTCATCCCTGCTTGGCTTTCGTTGAGAGTTATCTACTGTACATCATTTTCCAGAACTGAACACCTTTCATACTAGGCAGTCCTCCAAAGACTGCTAGGGCAGTGACGGAATAGTAGAACACATTATGAGAAAATAAAAAGTGACTTCATTAGTAAATTATTGATTAGCACATTTGTGTCCATGGATAACTTTTTTTTTTTTCATCAATAAAGATGCTACCATACAACCTTCAGCTAAGCACGTGGCACTGACAGTGTTTTTTGTTATGCTAAGGTCTAGAGATGCTAGAATGACTTGCACTCCAGAGCTATCATGTTAGGTATGAACAGGCACTCAGATGAGTGACAGTATTTGAGAAGGAAGAAGGGGAAGGGGGAGGAATGGAAGGGGAACAAGCAGCCAACTGAAAGACAGTGTTTGAGAAAGGAGGAATGCAAGGGAAGTGAAAGCAAAAGGGAAAGAGAAAAGGGAAGGGGAAAGAAAAGGAAAAGGGAAAGAGGGAAAAGGGAAAGAAAAGGGGAAAGGGAAAACGAAGGGGAAAGAAAAGGCAAATGGAAATGGAAAAGAGAAAAGGGGAGATTTAGATGTATTCCCAGTGATTGCTGCCAGTAACATAACAACTGACATGATAAATTACAGGATTTCTAATCAAGGATATCAAAGAGTCAGCAATTTTTGTCTCTCGAGCTTTCCTTACATTTTTCTGCTTCTGAAAGCTCTTTTGCGGTAAAAACGGTTCTCTTTCAAAGCATTTTTTGTAAGAGTAGCTGGGACAGCATCACAAAAGGTGATCTTAAATTTGATTTTTTTTTTTTTTACTCAGAAATGTTATTGCAAAAATAATGATTCATGAACCATTTTATCTGCTGTTCAAGACAGAATTAGTTAAGTCTGTGGAGGATTCCACAATTAAGAAATTGTGCTGGAAACATCAGACTGATATAGAGATGCCTTTACGTAGCTTAAGGCGATCTGGCTCAAACACCAGGCTAGACAAGATAAATTAGCCTAAGCCTGTTACAGGCTACACTTTCCAGCAGCAAGGTAAAATATTATTCCAGGGCTTAGCTTTCTAGACTCCAATTGTTAGCCTCAGGTTTAACATCAAGTGATACTCAAAACCACAGTAATAAATAAAATTTAGGCATCCTACTGGCTAATAAGATGCCCCCTCACCCCAGGAGGGTAAGCCAAGGCACATATGTGGATGTATCATTTCTGAAGATAGGCAAGCAGGACCATGCTCCTGCAAAATCAGTAGGGACTCAAGACCTGGTTCTGGTGTGGCTCAGAGTTTTTAAGTTTTGTTTCTGAATCTTTCAGTCAAGAGGCCAGGGGCCTCTGAATTGCTGCAGCCCTCAGAACTGCCCATCTGGTCAACGTAAAATCATTGAGAAGTCTGTCCCTCCTCACAGCACAACACATCTTTCATGTAATGGTCCTGCCTATTGGTCAATTAAATCGTGTTTCAGTTGCCTCAGCAGTCTTTGAGAGGTATACATCTATATCTTTGTGTCTGCAAAGAAGACCCCATGAAAAACAGAAGAGTCACAGAGGTGCTGGGACCTTGCTGAGGGCAAGTACTCCTTCAGTAGCCACAGGGCTGGCCAAACAGCCCAGCTCTGCAGGACAGGGATGGTCCTCAGTGGTCTCTAATGGTGCATATCCAAGCAAGAGAGCAGGGCATGCTCACACAGCCTAGTCTCATTTGTCAGTGTGTTTGTTATTCTCCCAGACCATTGAACGTAGCAAGGCATCAACAGTCCCGTGAACACAGATCAAAATCCAGATCTTGCACGCATCGTGCCAATGCTCTCAATCAATGAGCTAAAGATTTGCTGTCCCACCTATTTGTTTTCATTCTGGACATCAGAGTTAGGCAGTGATGGAAAGTAGAGTTTCTGCTTCCCTCTTTTGAATTTAGATATCTACATTTTATCAGAGGAGGTGGCCTTGTCTGTGCAAATGTCACTAACTGTCCCCATTCATTGGGACCTATGGGTTCTGTACACACAAATAATGTAAACTAGCATTCCTGAAAATTCAGTCTGGCTGGTGGGGGCCTCTAGGAGATCTGCCTGACTCCAGATGCAGACAAGAGTAATTTTAACTTCCAAGTGCAAGATCATTTCTATGGAAAGACTGAGGAATAAAAATCCACTGGGATTTTGTAGTTAATGCTCCCACTTCTGTGGAAGTCTCATGGGAATTTTTCAAGTGACCAGGTCTGGTTTATTTTATATATATACACATTTATATTTGTCTGTTTATGTTTTTTTTCTATAGAAAAATGTTCCTTCATTTTACAGTATTTTGTATTTATGCCTTCCACATAAATACATTAAATTTATAAGAAAGACTGGAATACAAAGAAGTAAGAGCTTCAGCAGCGAACTGAACTATCTGCTGTATTATACATCTCTTCCCTTAAGTATGTAATAGAAATAACTCCTCAGAAGCCCAGGAAGTCACACTGACATAAAACTAGTGCAAGGCTGTAGAATTCCTATGCATGAAATTAACAGATTTGGTCCTCTGCCTAGTTTACATAAGTGCTACATATTAAGGAGAGGTCAGAAATTTATGAAGCTGGTAGTTGCCTCCTAAAGTGTTCAGTTGTCAGGCTATGAACAACCTGACAGTTTCTCATAATAAAGCTAAAAGTTCCCTATATCCTCATGTCCTCTTCCTGAGCCCTTTGAAAGAGGCACATTTTATCAGCGCACAGATAATGAATAAATCAAAGTGAAGGCAGAGAGCATGAGCCAGGGCAAGAATCCATAGCTGCCGCTCAGGCTAACGCTAGCACCAGGTACCTCTAACCCCCTAAATGGAGTTCCAAAGCCTGAGTTAGAGGCCTAACCTCTCAGAGGCATTTAGGTGAAATATTAGGCACTTCCAAAAGATGATCCCCAAAAAAATCATATAGTGAGAGGAAGCTTCCTAAGGAGCTGGGAATCTCCTATGTCTAGCTAATAGGAAATGCCAATCATATCTGTAATCTCTTCTGTCCTCTGGAATTTCAATTCCCATGTCCGGGCTTTGAGCAGACAGACACTCCCTTACCACTCGGGATCCTCAGCCCCAAATCCTGTCCTGGGGGAAGCTTTAGCAATTGCTCTTGGAGCAGATTTCATTGTTTTATTGCAAAAATAAATCCAAAGGAGGAACGATGTGTAATAGCTTAGCGGTTAGAGGCATTCCCCTAGGAAGGTGAAGGGAGACCGTGGCCTCCTCAGCCTGAGGAGGCATCAAATTAGCAGCTCCAGGAGCTGCTCCAGCCACTGAGCCCAAGCGGTGTCTGCTTCCTCTCACCCTGCTCCATGCTGGGCACAGCCGAGCAAGGGCAAAGCAAACATAATCAATGCCCAACGGTAAGCTGCTTCATCAGATGGAACACAGCAAAGTGACTACCTTCTTGTTCTGGGATACTCAGAAGGAAAATGATAATGTAACATCATAATCTTACCTGTTAACACTGCAGCAAGCATCCCTGTAAATATCTTTCTCACAGCAACAGTCAGGCCTGATTCATGCAGCAGCACTGTGAAGGAAATGGGAAAACATCAGCATCTCCGAACCTGACAGCTAACACCTGCCCAGTGTTGCTGTCAGCACCATCTTCCTAATGCTGACCATTCTTGTTACTTTTTGCCATAATCATTTTGCACAGCAATCTCCTTAACTTTTGTGAGAGCTGCTTTAAGGTGCATCAGCAGCTGAAATATTTCTCTTGCCCTTAGTAGAGTGGGAGAATAACACCCCACCCCATTGTAAAGCAATTAGCAGTACTTCTTCAGCAATGCACTAAACGAGCCAAACTAGCCAGCAAAGCAAACCTCTCTGTTTTGTGAACAACAGCAGCTAGCGGTTTGCAACTAAATGAAGGAAAGAAAGGGAAAGAGGGAAAGAAAGAGCGGAGGAGGAAGAGCGGAGGAGGAAGAGCGAAGAAGGATCTTTCAAGATTCCTCATGCAGTCTTTTTTATTTATGAGCAGTCCAAAGACCTATGCAGCTACATTTTGTCAGGGTCTCTCTGTACATTCACTATGCATTACATCAAATCAAAGGTCAGGAGAGCTTCTTTTCCTACTCCAGAAACAGTAGATACTAATATCAACTATCTGTTCAAAGGAAAAAGCAGATAATTAGTGGGTAGGATAAACAGAAGATTTTATCTCCAGAGAATTCACTCCTCACAGATCTCTAATTAAACCAGAAGAAATTACATGATGTGCATATGCTGTTCAGCGTTAGCACAGGCAAACCTTGAAGAGGGCTGCTACAAAGTGATACAAGGTTTTTTTATTTGCTTATTTCTCAACAATTCATGCAGACAAGACCTCTGCTTCTGCTCCAACTGCTAATCAGCTCGTCTGGTAACAGGATGGTTTCTTGTTGGCATTATTAGTAATTATTTGCATTGCCTTCCTACTTAGGAGACATAGCCACAAACTGAAGCTGTGTTGTTCCTGCCAAAAAAAAAGCAGGGTTACAATTTAAGGATGTGTCCACACCGTACGTGAGACTACTGCTCATGATCAAACCACTTCATTTAAAGTTATTTCAGCTGTTTTCTCTTGATTCAACTTACTACATATTAAGGAGATGTACCTTAAGTGTGTGATAAAAGACAACGGATACACACAGACACAGGGGGAAGTGAGAGTGAAAAAAGGAGACAGTATTGGGCACCAAGATTGATAGAGATCAGAGTACATTCACATTATAATTATTGTCAGCTGTTTGCTAAGACTATGGTCCCAAAGAAAATGTTTTCAAGCAGAAAGAGAAAGGAGAATAATAAAGTAACTGTATGTACAGCTACAGACAGATTTTTCCCAGCACAGAAAGAAGGAGAGGAAGTACAAAGCTGACTGAAGGAAGATACAAATGAATAGTGAAAATTCAGATGTAAATAGGGAGGGCAGGGAGCAGTGGAGCCCAGCTCTGGAGAACCTCAAGGGTGACTGCAACAAACAATAAACAAAAAAAGGAGGACAAAGGAGCAATTTGACCATCCAAAGAACTGAAGAAATTACTTCAGAAAGTTATCTTAACCCCAGCTTACACTGAGACCAAAGTGCATTGTCATATTTGGGCCATGACAAGCTGTCATTGAAGCCCTAGATACTTGGCATGCAAGGGTGAGGAGTGGGCAGCATGTAAAGGCATTTACTACTTGTCTAGGACAACTGAATTTTCCTCCTGTATGTCTTTGTTTGTGGTTATTAAATAGTCACAGGAATTAGCTTCACTGTGATCTTAAAGTTGTATTAAGCCAGTGAACAAGTCTACTTCTAGAGGGGGAATGAGATTGGCAGCTCAAGAAGACAATTCATCTTCTTCTCTAAGAGGACTGATGTGAATCTCCTTGCTGCTAACAGACACAAATAAAATCTTTCTAAGCACGTTTTGGAATGACTCTGTTGAGTTACTTCTTTCCCCCCCCCCCCTTATTCCATTTTTTTTAATGCACTGTCTCTGTTACATCCAGGCTTTCTGTCTCTTCCTGCTCTCTAAAGGTTATGAAGTTAATTTATCAAAGTGGTTTTAAACATGAAGTGGTAATGAATATTTACACACGCTATGTCTCTCTTTGATGAGATAAAATGTGAGGATTTATTAAACAATTTTCCAATTAAAGACAGTTAGCAAAGAACAGAAGATACATCACTGGGCAGGGTACGGCAGGACACGTGGAGATGTTAAAAGCTTATGAATTTAGGGAGTATTGACCTGCAATAATCACTAGTCTTGAGAAATCCAGCACCATTTCTCACACACTATTAACTTTTGATATGCCTTGCCCTTTCTGGAAGTCTTGGTGAGTTTGTATCCTGTGGTATAAATTTCTTAGGACACTTCAAGCTGAATATCTATTGTAACCTGCAGGTGGTTGGTTGGTTTATTCTTTTTTTTTTCCATATGAAAAGACACTTTCTTGCTGATCTAGAAAGTATAGCATAGAACAGGAGGACAAAGAGAAAAAAACTGGTGCTGCTTTACCTGTGTTTGAGAGGAAACATGTTTTCTTTTCCTGGCAGCGGTCACGTATAGAGATGTCAAGAGCTGAGTAAACAGTTTAAATGCAAAGCAACTTCCTCTGTCCTACATTATGTTTGGTTTATATTGAACAAAATACTTATGTACACACAAATACACAGGCCTCTCAGGTCATTCTCCTTGTTATAAGGAAACCTAAGTTATGTCAGCACTCCTGAAAAACCACTGGGCAAGTTCATAAAGCTGAAGAGTTTGCCCAGTCTTTTCCTTCTGTTATTCCACATAGGAAAGGTCTGTCATTTTCAGTTTACTGTGATGTTCACTTCAGCTGCTAGCAGGAATAGGGGAGTGGAGAATCCACATTCCTCTCATTGAACTCCAGATCATAATCACTATTAAGTTTTTCAACTTAGACAATTATCAGATTCACCCAAAACCAAAGCAGTTTTGTAAGCAGATCCTGGGCACACAGGGGAAGTGTGGCCAGCAGGTCAAGGGAAGTGATTCTCCCTCCTCTACTCAGCTCTGGTGAGACCCCACCTAGAGTGCTGCATCCAGTTCTGGAACCCCTGTTACAAGAAGGATGTAGACATGCTAGAGTGTGTCCAGAGAAGGGCCACAAGGATGATCAGAGGGCTGATCATCTCCTCATCTCCTATGAGGATGAACTGAAAGAGTGGGGCTGTTCAGTCTGGAGAAGAGGAGGCTCCCAGGTGACCTTCTTGTGGCCTTCCAGTATATGAAGGAGGGCTACAAAAAAGCTGGGGAGGGACTTTTTAGGCTATCAGATAGTGACAGGACCAGGGGGAACGGAGCAAAGCTGGAGATGGGAGGTCCAGACTGGATGTGAGGAGGAAGTTGTTCAGCATGAGAGTGGTGAGAGGCTGGAATGGGTTGCCCAGGGAGGTGGTTGAGGCCCCATCCCTGGAGGTGTTTCAGGCCAGGCTGGATGAGGCTGCGGGCAGCCTGATCTACAGGAAGGTGTCCCTGCCCATGGCAGGGGGGTTAGAGCTAGATGATCCTTGTGGTCTCTCCCAACCCTGACTAATTCTATGAACTCTTTAACAAATGGTGAAAAACTAGTTTGTCGCTGTCCTCTTTCATACCCAACACTATTCTTATAACTAAGAGGGCTGCAAATGCTAGTTCACATTCCTGAGCTATTAAACAAGACAAGTACAGTGGAAATGAGTTATTTGTCAGTCACTATCACACACATACAAGGGGCAAAAGGTGCTTGTGTATGGTAGTTTTAGAAAGGAGGCACACACTTACTGGTAAAAAAATAATAAACAGCAAAAATACTCAGACCAGGTTCAAATAGTTGAACATACCTGCAGACACTATAAGCAACAAAGGATCTTACCTCACACAGTAGAATCATTGAATGGTTTAGGCTGCAAGGGACCTCAAAGATCATCCAGTTCCAAGCCCCCGCCATAGGCAGTGACACCTCCCACTAGAACAGGTCACTGAAGGCCTCATCCAGCCTGGCCTTGAACACCTTCAGGGAGGGAGCAGCCACAACCTCCCTGGTCAACCTGTGCCAGTGTCTCACCACCCTCACTGGAAAGAACTTCTTCCTAACATCTAGTTTCAATCTCCTCTCTGCCATTTGGGTTTAAACCCATTCCTCCTCATCCTGTCATTACAAGACCTTGTCAGTAGTCCCTCCCCAGCCTTCCTGTAGGCCCCCTTCAGATACTGGAAGGCCACTACAAGGTCTTCTCAAAGCCTTTTCATCTCCAGGCTGCAGAGCCCCAACTCTTGTAGCCTGTCCTCATGGCAGAGCCACTGCAGCCCTCTGAACATCTTCATGATCCTCCTCTGGGGCTCACCCCAACAGGTCCATGTCCTTCTTGTGCTGGGGGCTCCAGAACTGTACACAGTACTCCAGGTGGGTCTCATAACACCAGAGTAAAGGGGGAGAATCCCTTCCTCTGCTGGCCACACTGCTCTTGCTGTAGCCCAACACAGGGTTGCTGTCTGGGCTGCACTCACACTGCAGGCTCACGTTGAGCTTTTCATCAACCCAGACCCCCAGGTCCTTTTCCTCAGAGCTGCTCTGAGCCATTTGCCACCCAACCTGGATCTGTGCTTGGGATTGCACCGACCCAGGACACTTGGCCTTGCTGAATTGCATGAGGTTGTGGGGTGTTTTTGCCCTTTTCTTTTTTTTTCCACCTGCCTGTTTTCAGTCAGAAAAGGCAAAATCTCAGCATCAGCTTCACACATACAGTCTGAAGCTGATGCAAATGAAACCAGTTATTAGCTCGGGATAAGGGAAACACATCTTGACAAATAAGGGGGGGTTGTCAACTGTGTATAAAACCTTTGAAATATGTTCACAACTGGCTTGAATTTAGATGCACTTTCCTCCTTCAGCCCAGGTAATAGGTCACAAAATGAGGTTATCATTTCTAAGAGGTAATTTATAGCAAAATGAACAATTGACGTGATTTTACCTTCTAAACTATGAGAGTGATAACAGACATTTCACTTAATCTGGTCAAAAGAAGTTCTTTCTACTCTTCTTGTCAACGAGAAGACAGTTGTCAGGCTACATTTGTATTAATCTAGTTATTAGTGCACAGATCCTAGCATGAATTTCTGCTTTCAGAAATCACATATGGAGCAGGATTGATCCTTGCAGTAGTTGGAATAAGAGAAAATATATGTTAAACTGTGGTTCAGTATCATTCTGATGTTTTACACTGAACACATCCACTATGGTAAAAATCTCAACCAGGTTTTAAAGCCTGTTACACAGTGACAGACCTTTCTGGCATTCTGCATCAGGCAACCCTCTGAAATCTGTTCCATGACAGCTTTTCAACGTTGGGATAATTTCAGGTTGCATATATCATTGGAAGTTTCTACAAGATATCCAAGAGGCAGATGGGCAACATCTATTTCAATGACACATGGGCCTCCAAATGTTTCCCTGCCACTTTCTTCAATAAATTGCCTTTAATCCATTCATACACTTACAAAATAATGAATAAAACCATTATTTGAGATTATTAATTAATGCAGCCATAAACAGGTGTGATTGTAACCGTGTGATTAATGCAGAGTATAGTTTCTGGTAAGCACTTCATAGTTTTCATACATACGAAGCAAATGGGAGTCACAACACATTTTAGCAGGAAAATTGTCAAGGAAGTTCAAGAAGGGATTGCCTGCAACTTCACTCACTTCTGGCATTTTGTAAATTATCTCCTCTAATTATGTCACCATCTCTCATGTTCTGCATGGAGATCCTAGTTGGCAGCAGAAAGATAAATATGTACCAGATAGTAGTAGTCAAAATTAAAACTGCTGTCACTGGAATTGAAGGAAATGTGAACACAAGCAAATTCAGTCCTCTGAAATTTAGAGCCATTACTTATTCAAGTCAGAAGGTCAGTGTTAATTTTAATGTAAGCTCTCCTTGTATTACATAACTAACTTTTTTGAAGCAGCAAGACCATGATTATGCATTTCACATTTTACAGCTACACATCAAGTCTCACAAATCTCATGAAGGCATACATACAACCTCACAATATCCCAGCCCCATTTCCCAATTCTCTCTGTGTTCTGCTCAAAAATATAGACATTTTCTGCTGCCTCTAGTACCAACACACTGGCACCATATGGTCTTTGCATATAGTCCATCCCCAGCGACATCTGCATCCCAGCTCAGGCATAGCAACTCCTGGCTTGACACAGTCTCAGGAGTTCACACAATCAGTCAGGGTTGGGAGAGACCACAAAGATCATCTAGTTCCAACCCCCCTGCCACGGGCAGGGACACTCTACCCTAGGCCAGGCTGGCCAGAGCCTCATCCAGCTTGGCCTTAAACACCTCCCTGGGCAACCCATTCCAGCCTCTCACCACTCTCACGCTGAACAACTTCCTCCTCACGTCCAGTCTGGACCTACCCACCTCCAGCTTTGCTCCATTCCCCCTGGTCCTGTCACTACCTGACAGCCTAAAAAGTCCCTCCCTAGCTTTTTTGTAACCCCCCTTCATATACTGGAAGGCCACAAGAAGGTCACCTGGGAGCCTCCTCTTCTCCAGACTGAACCGCTCCAACTCTTTCAGTTCGTCCTCACAGCAGAGGTGCTCCAGCCCTCTGATCATGGCCCTCAAGTTCCTGAACAGAAGCTAGCAAGCCAAAGCACCTTGAAAGAACTCAAGAAATAATCTCTTTTCTACCCTCAGGACTACTTCTTGCACAGTTTCACACATCCCTTCCATTCTCACTTTAAGTGAAAATAATGTAGCGATCAGTTCAGTTAATTCTAAGTTGATTGATTGCAAGAATAGCTATTGGAAACCATTAACAACCCTACCCATCACTATGCTGTTAAAATCTGTCTCATATCTTAAAAAAAAAAAAAAAAACAAAACACAAAAAGAGTACTAGCAGGATCCCAATTCAAAACTGGGCCCTACTTGAACAGGATATCTGCTTGGTATGCCTACATGAACAAACATGCAATTTAAAGGTGGGGCATAGTGTCCATTTATTAACCCATGAGGAGGATCCTTAGCCAGACTACAGCTGTCATTATAAAGGACAGGAATAAGGCTTCCTTCATGTTGATACAGCAGTATTTTGCACCTGATTCCTAATTCTGCCACAGACCTTCAGTGGGAGTACGGACAAATTCACCACCCAAATTCTGCCCAGTAGCCTGTTTGTATATCAGTGGCTGCATTTTCTTCCATCTGAAGGAGTAAATAATTCACAGCCATGATATAACTGTAGAAGAGGTGAATTTGATAGAAAATCCTCATTTACTTTGCAGAGCAAAATACATTAGCCAGGATGCAACTTGAAGCTATTACAACTGGACTGTTCTTAATTTGTCCTTTACAGGTAGTTCAATTTTCTCTGCGTTGTGCTTTATATTCATAGACATTGCTGCACAGGCTGGTGAAAAAAAAGTCAGACCTGCTCTCCTTCCAACAGCTCATCTCTGTCTGGCTCTTTGCTTTTTTTCCAACATACATGACACCCATGTGTTTACAGTGGTTCAGAGAGGACTGACCCCTCAGCAGTAACAGCATGGTCAGATCACAGTGAGTTCCATGGAAATATTGCTGGTTAGGTCAGGGAATGCAGGTACAGACTCTCTTGCACTCAAATAAACAATTAACAGGCAAAGAATAAACTGACACATATTCCTGAAGGCTTCAAGGAGAGGAATGAGAGGGAAGCACCCTTTATAGCTCAATTATCAAAGGTTAAAAGCTTAGGACATCTGACTGCAGGGCTTCTAAGCCTCATGGATGTAGGACACACCTGCACATTAAGCAACAAGAAAGTTTTTAATTGATCATCCCGATTAGATGTGAAGCAGGGAGAGTTGAGCCAGCTGGGCACTGAGCTCTGCCCAGGCTGAAAAATCATCACTCTTGTGTAATTTAACTGCTTTTTTTCACCCCTCTATTGCATAGTATTTTCATATTCTGTGTTTATGCCTATCTGTCAAAAGTCTTAGCCTCTCTGTACACTAACAGATAAATCTCAACATCAGTCATTCCCAACTCAGACAATGCAAAACCAATTTTGCTTCCAACATTTGCCAAGCCCACAAACTATGTTTGTGTCAGCTTTTTAAGTCGTCTTTTTTTTTCTTCCCCACTGCCCTCTTTGCAACAGTGAGGGGCTCAGCACTTTTTTTAGGGAGGATTCCCCATCTCTTTCTGCTAATACAATCTTTGACACACACATCTTTGCAACAGTGAGGGGCCCAGCACTTTTTTTAGGGAGGATTCCCCATCTCTTTCTGCTAATACAATCTTTGACACACACATCTTTGCAACAGTGAGGGGCCCAGCACTTTTTTTAGGGAGGATTCCCCATCTCTTTCTGCTAATACAATCTTTGACACACACATCTTTGCAACAGTGAGGGGCTCAGCACTTCTTTTTAGGGAGGATTTCCCCCCTTCCTTGTGCTAGTACTACCTTTGACACATACATCTTCAAATGATTTACAACCCTGTAGCTGACTTACTGCATGGCAAGGGAGTTTTGTGTTTTCTGCGTACATTTATACAGGTTTTATGACTCTCACAGCATACACATAATTCACATCATAATCCATGCATGCATATGCACACATAATATTAGAATAATATGAATTATAATTATTCACATACTTCTGCATGATATGATTGTACAATTCTGTAGGCAGATGCCAGCTGGCCACAGGTAATCTTTCAAGGGAGTTAAAAAGCTAAAGATAAATGCACAGTTGCAAAATAGGTGCACAGTTCTGAGTCAAAAATCCTGTCTATACAGAATTATCAGCACTGTCTCCACTCACGTGTGGATAAACTACAGCACAGAGTTTAACTTTCTCGGGACCGTTCACCACATCATGAGCACAGCTGGGAACAGGTGAACGCAGCCATGAGATATTCATTGGCTACTGGAATGGGCTGCCCAGGGAGGTGGTGGAGTCGCCGTCCCTGGAGCTGTTCAAGGCAGGATTGGACGTGGCACTTGGTGCCATGGTCTAGCCTTGAGCTCTGTGGTAAAAGGTTAGACTTGATGATCTGTGAGGTCTCTTCCAAGCCTGATGATACTGTGATATTTTATATTCAGTGCCACATACTTTAGGACATTAGAAATGATACTCCCATGCCTGTATCAAACAAATCTGCTTCTTCCTTTCCTTGATTTCCTTTTTTTGGCCAAAGCACTTTTTTGTGGAATGCTTTTATATTTCCCTCATAATATAGTGCTTCAAAATATGCCTCTTGGAAAGTTAAAGTGCACAAAGATCAATGAAGCTTTTTAAATGGTTTCTGAAAATGTGATAAATCTTTCTCCTAGTTTCTTCTGCAATAAGCACAATGTTTAGCAATGTAGTTAAAGCAATTTTGGGCTCCTGTAAATCTGACTTAAGCTGTTCTAGTATTAATATGGAGAGGAACACTAAAGAATTAGAAGCATATGTCTTAGCGACTTTGCCTCTGTCGCTGAACTATTCTCAGTCAATAAGCATGCTCTCAGGTACTCAGGCGTTTTCTTTCTTCTGAGATTAAACTGCAGCTGAGAAAACATAGAATTAAAATAGTTGCAGCCCATGATGTGTAGTAAGGGAGCACAGATATTACTAACAGCAAGTCAGGTACAAATACTGCTCCCTTAGCAGAATGTTAGTGCACTTTTAAAACAAAATATTGCCATAGGGTGGTGGCAAGGGACTCACCAATCTTCTCTATTATCTGGGATTCACCAATCTCCTGTACTACCTGTGCTCCACAAAGCTAGTGCCACAGTTCTGCAGCTGCTCCAGCTGTCTTTCAGGGGCTGAATGCAAAGATGCTATTAACTGCAGTTAACACTGCTTTGCAGTGTCCATCACATGGTCTCCATAATATCAAATCACCTAAGCAGTATGAATTGCTTAACATATTTTATGGCTGAGCCACATTAATTAATATTAAATATATGTGATTAAAAAAAAAAAAAGAGACACCTCAGCATGTTGGATTTAATAGGTAACTGCCAGAAAACTAAAATGCTTTTCTGTGCTTGAAAACAGAGTCATCTGCTTGCTTGTTACGGTGTGAATACGAATATTCTGCTGAAACTGGGGTAGCTGTTGCTTTCTGCTGCTCTCTGTTACTCAGTGTTTTCAGAGCTTGGGAACAGATGGTGCACCACCTGACTCTGCACACTGTAATGTAAGATTCATTGTGCTTCACAGGAAATCAAAGATCAAGCAACATTGCAGAAGGTGAAGCAGCACCTCAGCAACCAGCACCACAGTATGATACAGCCAAGTTGTGGAGCGAGAAAGCAGGGAGAGAGAAGGGGAGAAAGGGAGAGAAAATAGGAGCTATAAACACTTATCTTGGTTTCTGAGGTTTATTTTGCTTTCTTCTTTCACCTCTTATTTTATGCCTTTTATTTATTTTATTATATTTTATTAACTTAAGTCCATTCTCTATTCTTTGGGAAATGTTCCAAAGAAGAAGCTTTAATTCTTAGGCTGCCAAAAGTTCAGATCTGTCAATCAAAATCTGAACATTTGGAATCAAGAAAGTTACTTGATTTGTTTGATTCCTTCATTTTCACTGTAGCAAATGTGTGCTTGTAACATTAACATCTTCACAAGTAAAGTCCATTCAAATCATCAGGTGGTTTTATAGCTGTAAAGAACTACTAAGGCCTCTCAGCACATGCTAGACACTCACAGTAAGTTATCCATCATTCCCTCTCTTTGCCCTGGCTTTCTCTTCCTAGACAGCACGTTTAGGCCTGGGCCATTGCTGTATGGAAATTCAGAGATCACAAATATGTGCAGAAAAAAATAGTCAACCTTCTGCCCTAGCTGTAGGCTATATGAAGCCAGCAGGAGGGGATTAAGCACTGAATTGAAAGGCTTCCTTCAAAACACCCTGAGTGATGGGATAAATCATAGAATCACTTTGGTTAGAGAAAACCTTTAAGATCATTGAGTCCAGCCATTAGCAAGTCTGGTGTTAAACCACGTCCCTTAGCATCACATCTCTGTATCCTTTAAACACTTGCAGGGATAAGAATTCAACCGCCTCCCTGGGGACCTCGCTCCATTATTTGGGAACCCTTTCAGTGAAGAAGTTTCTTCTCACATCCCGTCTAAGCCTTGTTCAAATTGAGGCTATTTTCTCTCATGCTATCATTTCTTACTATGGAGATGAGACCAACACCCACCTCACTACAACTTCCTTTCAGTTAGCTGTAGAGAGTAACTTCTCACACCAAGGCTTTTGAGTCTACTTGTGAGTTCCCAGTGATTCACTGTAGATGTTAATGTACAGCCTGGTGCTTCAATAACTGATATCAAGGAAGCACTTTCAGAAATTCAAAAGTTAAAATTCAAATTTTAAGTAAATATTTTAATTCTTGGAGATATTCAAAATCTGTAAGAACATGGACCTAAGAACTGGCTCTAGATGGTCTACTTAAGCAGAAGGGTTGAATCAAATGACCTCCGGAGGTCACTTCCAATCTCAGCCATTCTGATTCTGTGACAATCACCCAGAGTCCGATATTGATCTGGTTTCCAAATGTGGTGCTCATAGCACCTTGCTTCATTCCAGATATACAGCTGAGCTCATGCCTGTTGGGAAGTCTTATGAATCAGGACATGCTCTTTAACTATATTTATTGGAAACACAGGGATACAGTATCTTCAAGATTGAGTCATAGGTCCTGAGTCACCTTCCTAGAAGCAACCGAATTTAGAAGCTTACTGTAAAACCCTGCACTGCTCATCACCAACCTCAACATTCAAAAGGAAATTTATTTACTCTTCTACCTCTTACCCAGAACATATTTATTACCACTGCAGAGCAATTTGCACATCTCAGCTTTAAACTGAATACAGAGACGACCGGGCTTGCCAGGAAGAAGCTGGGTGATTGTCACAAGCAAGGCTATGTATTCAGCCCAGAGCGGTCCTTCTGCAGCATCATTCTTTGTACACAAAGTGAAGCTGAAGCACAGGGTTCATAGATTCCACTTTTTAAAATCTAAACTGTGCACTGACAATAAGATAACCAATATAACTACAGTGATTCTTTCTCCTTTTTTTTTGGCACAAGTATATAGCAAATATTTCATCTGGCCTTAGTTCCACAGAAGTGGCTTTCTCGGTTAGGCAGTTCTTTCTTAAGGTGACTCTGTACAGTGAAGCTATCAAACTAATGAAAACATTTCAGTGAGGGGATTTCAGAAGTTTTAGTAAGGAACAGCATCTCATTCCTCTGATCTAAAAATATTATACCATTTCCAGAACAGCATGGCTAAAAGTATAAGAATGAGTGGATCAAACCCCAGACTTTCTGTATTTCTCAGAGTCTTCAAAAAAGGACATTTTTTTGGAATAGCAATGTGAAAGCTCATCTCTAAGTGGCTTCTCTGGAGGGGGGAGTGCAGTAAGCAGCAATGTCTATATTTTTATCCAATAATTTCCAGAAAGATCACAGAATCATTGGATGTTAAGGGTTGGAAGAGACCCAAAGAGATCACAGAGTCCAACCCCCCTGCTAGAGCAGGACCACACAGTCTAGCACAGGTCACACAAGAACACATGCAGACAGGCCCTGAAAGTCTCTAGAGAAGGAGACTCCACAACCTCTCTGGGGAGCCTGTGCCAGTGCTCTACGACTCCTAAAGAAGTTCCCCCTTGTGTTCAGGTGGAACCTCCTGTGCTGCAACTTCCATCCATTGCTCCTTGTCCTATCCCAGGGAGCAAGTGAGCAGAGCCTGTCTCCCCGCTCCTGATCCCTAGCCCTCAGCTATTTATAAACATTTATTAGATGTCCTCTCAGTCTTCTCTTCTCCAAACTAAAAAGCCCCAGGTCCCTCAGCCTCTCCTCATGAGGCAGTGTTCCAGTCCCCTAATCATCCTTGTAGCCCTTCACCGGACTCTCTCAAGCAGATCCTTGTCCCTCTTAAACTGGGGAGCCCAAAACTGAACACAGTACTCAAGATGGTGTCTCACCAGGGCAGAGTAGAGGGGGAGGAGAACCTCCCTCAAATCTGCTTGATCAGCCACAACAATACCTTCCTTTTCTGGCCACTATGACCTTTTTACTCCCAATGGAGTTAAAAATACTGAAAGCTCCTGAAATTCCACATTCCCTTCTCTATAAAGACTCCAACTGGCCCTCTTCTCTCCCACTACTTTATCTTCTCTGTCTTCTCAAGTGCCAACCAGTAAGTGATTTTCTTCCACTTTCCCGGTGTACTCTCCTGTCCTGCATGACTTACACAGATTTCCTATCTTCTTTCATACCCAACTCATCATCCACATCCTATTTGTCTTTCTCAGACAAGGACTATCTCACTCCAAATATTTGCCTTTCACTCTATCAAGACCAAGTAGCCTTTCTGTTATCCTGGACAAACTCAGACAACAACAGCAACAAAACCCTGTCATTCACAGACTGGGTTGAGCCTCATGGGTCTCCATTCCTGCTTCATGTCACCACCCAAGTTAGTTCTGTGGTCCATACTAGATCTGCTCTTCACAGGTTTTGTAAGCAGCTTGTAGCCACTGATTACTCCTTTCTAAAACATCAACCAAAGAGGAGATGCACAACTTCAGGACTGCTTTTACATCAATCCCCCAAGAGATTTTGTGTCACCTAGGCATTACCAGTGAGCAGCAATCTCTACTTGCTTGCAGGAAGCTGGGCTCCTGAGCACTTCTGGTTATGATATCTTTGTGTTGTTCTTCATACTAAAACACCAAACGAGTGCAACCATGTTGCCAGGTGTTAGATGGGGCATATCCAACCATTCGTGGCTCACATAGTCTTTATTGCCTGAACCAAGATAGAGGAAGGTAAGGATATTAGAAGACTGGTCTGTGCTTTTTGTTTATTCCTTTACCCATTTGTTTTGCAGATGGTACTCTCTCTTCTCCACATTCTCCATCCCAGGAGAAGATTATGGCAATTGAATACAAGAGCTGTGTGCCAGCAACAATGTTTCAGGAGCCACTGGAATACACCTGGTATAGCTACCTATGAATGTATACAGATTGAGGTCTCAAAACCAGAAGATAGTAAATGTGGAGGAGTTGACAGTTTCTCTGACTCAAGATTTCTCAACAAACAGCCTGGAAGCTCTGTCTCCACAAAGCTGAGGAGAGCGAGGGGCTGAATATTATCATAAGAGGGTTAATAGCAATCACAATATGAAAAAAGTAAAGAAATTAATACCTTCACCTCCTTGTGAAACAAGACCTTCTCCAGGATATATCCAGCTGTTAGGTTCTTGATCCAGCTTCCTCTCTTTCTGACACGTTAACAACTTTTGCAGCGTCCTGTTATTCAGGAACAAAATTGTTCGACGAGGAACTTCTGCTTCTTAAACTTCAAGATGTGGCAGCATTATGAGCCTGAGCTCCATTCAGACTTTGGACAGCTTGCTTGAGCTATGGAGAATGGATATGATAACACAAACTTAGAGGTCATGGTCACTTCTTGGTGTTGTTGCTGTTATTCTTTAAGTCATTTTTGTACTACCCTTGAAAGTCACAAACAGCAAACACTAACCAAGAAGACATTTTGTTGGAAGCTTTTGTGCTCTGAAAATAATGATTTAAGCCTTGACTTTTCCCTGTTATTTTGTCAGTGTTCTCAGAGCAGAGTTGTGACTTGCCAGCTTTGCTTCTTGGAGAATAATGAAGTAAAGCAGCTGAACATCAGAAACAGAGCTCATGATGAGCTTGTCATTTGAGTTTAACAGCAGGGGCACCGCACTTGGTAATCATTACTACTGCCTAATCTACTGCATGTTTTCTAAGTCAGTAGAGATTAGAGCAATGGTGTTTCAGACATCCATTGGGAATAGGGCTAAAAAGGAATCATGAAAATTATGGGTAAAAATAAGAATGTATAATAGACACATGTTAATGTTTCTATGCCCAATCTTGCTGGCCTAGTAAAAGTGCTGCTTGCTGCTATGCTGGAGTCCCACCTTTGGGAGCTGGCTGCAGAGTCTTAACAAAACAGAGAGACTATGGGCTCTTGAGGCTTTAATATATTTAGAAACTCATTGAGAACACTTGTCCACACAGGGAGAAGTTTTCTAAGCTACGTGCTTGGGATTAGGCTGCGTGGTTGCCAACAATGTTAATGGGAGTTATTCTTGTCTCTGAAAATATCAGACTAACTCTCTAATAAAGTAATTTCCTCCACTATTGGTTTAAGCAATTTGTGCCAAATTTCTGACCTCAGTTACTTACTTGACGTCCAAGGTTGTTTTTTGGATTGGGTTGTAATGAATCAGTGCCTGCAGGCAAGAGAAACAATTGCTCAATAAGATTCAGAGATGAGCAGTACATCTAGGACTAATATTGTCTGCTTCTAATACATATTTTTGTACCACTATACTCCATGAATAAACCACCAGTAGGGGACATTACACGCATTATAAATAGACAGCCTGGAAAATAACTTCACAGGCAAAAATAAAAAGAAGTAGCTGAAGGAACTGCCAGATGAATGAATCCAATGGTTAATCAAGGTTAATTTCTGGCCCTTCTCCTTGGGACTGGCAGAGCTGTTCAGCCCAATACAGGAGGCGGCAGCTAAACTGACAAATGCAAGCTTTGCAAACCAGAAAGTCTGCTATCTCTTGGGGCATTGTGGCTTACCACTACATTGCAAAGAGCCAGAGACTGGCCCACCAGCTACCCAAAACACTGCTTTAGAAAATGGTCACTAAGATGCAATGAATCTTGAGAGACCAGGAAGACCAAGTTTTGAGAGCTGAGTGGGGAGATACTGTATGAGCAAAAGGCATATGTCACCTTTTAATCATAGAATCAGTCAGGGTTGGAAGGGACCTCAAGGATCATCTAGTTCCAAGCCCCTGCCATGGGCAGAGACATCTCACACTAGATCAGGCTGTCTAGAGCCTCATCCATCTTGATCTTAAACACCTCCAGCGATGGGGCTTCCAACACCTCCCTGGGCAATCCATTCCAGGGTCTCACCACCCTCATGGTGAAGAAGTTGTTTCTAACATCCAGTCTGAATCTACCCATTTCTAGCTTTGTTCCCTTCCCCCCAGTCCTATCACTACCTGACAGCCTAAAAAGTTCCTCACCAGCTTTCTTGTAGCCCCCATTAAGACTGCAATAAGGTCACCTTGGAGCCTTCTCCTCTCCAGAACTAACAGCCCCAACTCCCTCATTCTCTCCTCACAGGAGAGATTCCAAACTGGGGTGACAGCTTGAAACACAACTACTGATCTAGGATAGTGCATAACTCTTTCATTGTACTAAAGGGAAAGGATTTTTTTTTTCTGGTCATTTCAGCATCACATTTATCATCACTGTGATACTTCATTATAGGGTAGAAGTGAAGCTGGCAGACATTTTTTCTTCTATTAAGCTGTCTAGTTTGATTGTGTCTCACAGAGACATGCAATAATTTTTTGCTCTTTTCAGATTTCTAGAGAAGCTTTAAGTAGCCGGGATAAGTGAAATTCCATTTTCCAGCATGGGCAAGGTTCTAAACCACCCAGACCATGTAAAAGGATGTTGCTTGAATTACCATTTCCATAAAGCCAAACCAGAAACTGCTATGAGGAGAGGCTGAGGGAGCTGGGTTTTTTTAGCCTGGAGAAGAGGAGGCTCAGGGGTGACCTCATTGCCATCTACAACTACCTGAAGGAGGCCGTAGCCAGGTGGGGGTTGGTCTCTTCTCCCAGACAACCAGCACCAGAACAAGGAGACACAGTCTCAAATTGTGCCGGGGGAGGTATAGGCTGGATGTTAGGAGGAAGTTCTTGGAGAGTGATTGGCATTGGAACGGGCTACCCAGGGAGGTGGTGGATTCACTGTCCTCGGCGGTGTTCAAGAAAAGCCTGGATGAGGCACTTAGTGCCATGGTCTAGTTGATTGGACAGGGCTGGGTGCTAGGTTGGACTGGATGATCTTGGAGGTCTCTTCCTACCTGGCTGATTCTAAGATTCTACTTAATAGTAATATGAAAACAAATGAATGTGATTTCATGTAACAAAATTAATTGTTGTTTTGAGGTTATAAGTGTTATCATATCATAACAAGATATGTAGTTTTGATTATTTTTCAACCTGCACAAAAATTACTTTGCGTGTGTGATATCTGCTTTTTTTGAACAGAATGAACATGATAATGAGAAATAACATGACTAGCTTAAATGCTATAAATGCTGTGGGTTTGCATCATGCTGAGCATCATGGCTTGGATTCAATAAATGTATAACTATATTTAACTTTAAGCACCAGAGCAATCTACCGTGTATACTGCACCTGCACAGCTCGCAGCTCACTGTGGTCTCCAGCTGACCCTTTCCTACCAGTGGAGAAACACTCAGTGGGCCACCACACATCCTGGTCTTCAGATTATTCACACCAGAGGAAGCTGTTGAAGTCACAGATTCTCTGTTATTGCCTGTGTATCAGTATTTCTTTACAAATAAAGCAAAGGATCACACCTGCAGGCCATCTCAACTTGTAGCTACAAGTATGCCAACTAAGGCTTGGGGAGGAGTGCAGTTTGCACCTCAG
Organism: Tricholaema leucomelas; assembly: GCA_013400475.1. NCBI lineage: Eukaryota > Metazoa > Chordata > Aves > Piciformes > Lybiidae > Tricholaema lacrymosa > Tricholaema leucomelas. Next base: position 260,264 of record WAAF01015524.1, read on the forward strand.
AGAATGTTCCAGTCATAGCAGAACAGATCTACAACATAAAGAAATTTCACAACCTTCTTTGGCATGGCTTGGGAGTCAACTACTCTAGTATAGGTGTCATTTTTCATTAGGAGAAGCAATAACAGATATTGCCCCTAAGACAGTTTGGCTTATACTGACAAAGGTCACCCAAGTGCTCTTGCACAGGGCCAAAATCTAAAGAAGAAGAAAAAACAAACATGAACAAAGGTGGGGGGGGAAAAACCACAAAGCAAAATAAAATGACAACAGTAAATTCCCTGAGAACATCAGAAAAACCAAACCAATAACAACAATAAAAAACCCCACCAAAACAACAAACAAACAAAAACCAAACAACCAAAAAACCCCAAACAACAAAAAACTCTACAAAAGACAAAAAGAGCAACACAGTGAAACAGCAGTGGAAGAGACAAAGATGGTCATTTAGGCAAAGTGGCAGATATACTGCAGCCACTAGTCCTGTGGCACTGTTGAATCACCACCACTTTTAAAGCGCTGATCTGCTTCTGTAGCAGACACATGGTCTACACGACTGGATAGGGCTGGGTGATAGGTTGGACTGGTTGATCTTGGGAGATCTCTTCCAACCTGGTTGATTCTATGATTCTATATTAAACATGTTCATTTTTCTCAACAAAGTGATTTGCAGCCTCCCAGCATGCACATGTGTGTGTGTGTGTCCCCATTTCATGTCTCTTCTGAAACCTAAAAGACCAGATCACGAAAAGCAGTGTGGCTCAGATGAGGCAGCAGAGACCTGTACCCTGAAGAGAAAACACAGTTAGAGCTGCTATGTGGGTTACTGATCAGCCAGGAGCCATTGCTGTGGTGCTCGCAGTCACTGGGATTGGAAAGCAGGTCCCACATTTGTTATGGTGCTCGACAACCTGTCAGTTTGAGAAAATCAGAGGATGGGAAAGAATTAGAGTGGGTAGGAAGATAGCAATACTACACTTGTCTGCTGGGAAGTTTGCCTTCTATCAGTTTCCCAAGTGAAAACTGTGAAGATGCAAGTTGAGTAGATGGAGCGGGGAAGAACTGGCATTTCCTTATATCTGCTGATGAAAAAGTAGATCTTTGGTCTTCAGACTTTTTCGACTATGTTATTTATGGTGTTCTCTCATGTCAGTCCTTTTATCTCATCAGGTTTCACATGAATTATTCACTGAAGCTCTGGCTATATGATTTGATTGCTCTTCTAGAATGCATGTTAAATTTAGTTATGCTGCACTTCTCTTAGTGAAGCCTTATTACTGAAACTCACAGTTTAGCAGGATACAATCCCCTCCTCCCACCTTCCAACTGTGGGTTTGTTGGGGGTGTTGTTGCTGTGGGTTGTTTTGGGTTTTTTTTAACAGAAAGCCAAAAGCATGGTGCTAGACAGATCCTCCATTTACACTCCAAGTCTGCATTTTCATCTAGGCTTTCACCTCTCAGAAAGGTCTTGAATGTCATGAACTGTGTTCTATTCAAGTGTATTTCTTGAAGGATGCCAGCTGCTTTCCTGGCATTAGGCAGGAACATCGCTGCTGAATTATGCTCTCTAACACTGTTGCTGACATCTTGAATGCAATCTTTATAACCCTGACCCTCCCCATCTGAATTGAGAGGCGTGTTGTAGATTATTCCTGCTCTGGCCCATTCTTTCTCACTTTCACTTGTATTGTGTTAGATAACTGAACTAATTGCTGTGACTCAAAAATGTCACAACTTTGCATGTAAGGGCTTGCAGACAACTGACATCCTGAATAATGTTGTACCAGCAAGGTTTTGCAGGAAGGATTGTTTTAAGATTCTCTCTCTGACAGCTGAACAAGGAGGTTATTTGGAAGTTCTCTCTTCTATTGTCTGCCTAATGAAAATTTTATACTGGCATGTAAACCCTGTGTATCTCTTACAGCTGATCCTATCAGGACTGAAAGCCAAGATCTGAAAAAAAAATCTACCCTGTGAAATCAGGAAAAGCTTTTTGCATAGCCACCCATTGAAATGAGGAGGGGGTCAATAAATCCTTTTTGCATCGCTACCGATTTAGTCAAGTATCCTCGCCTCTGCCATCAGCTGTGCTCTGCATACCCAAACGCTCTATGCAAGTTCTTGGTTTCTGTGCAGGAAGTTTCCTTGAGTTTCCCTTTCAGATCCTTCCAGTGTGGAGATCATGGCTTTTTACACCACCCTCACAGGATCACAGGATCTTAAGAGGTTGGAAGGTACTGCCAGAGATCATTGAGTCCAACCTCCCTGCCAGAGCAGCACCACAAAAACTAGCTCAGATGGGGGTAACTTGGAAGAGTAAAGAACATGACATAGAAAGCAACTGAATGATTCATATTAATTGCATCAACATTATGATGAAGTTTGAGTGTGAACATTTAGACTGTCCAAAATCAGCATTATGAAAAAACAGACAATATTCCTATCAGGAATGCCACCTGCCACTAACTTTCTTGTAATTGATTTAATACAACTTTCTTTTGTTTATAATTCCAGTTTGAAATCAAGAACATCTACAACCCCAAGCACCAATGCTCTTCAATATCTAATTTCACAGTTTTCTTAACACATATCTCATGTTATTTATTATAGTCAGTGTCATCCCAACACCTTTGACTATTCTTGCTATGTTTTAAATGGTTTAGTTGGCAAGCCATCAATCATAAATCATGAGACATATTTTTACTTCAACTATGATCAGTTTAGAAAGAAAAAAAAGTCTTGTATGGACTAATTGGGTACATTACTCACATCTATAAGTGGTAAATGCCTGTTCTAGAGAAGAAAACTTTTTTTTTCCAGAGGTTTTATAAATGTCTATAGATAGAAACAAAATGTTCAGTTTCTTTGTGGCCCACAGCAAGATAGTTATTGATAAATCCAGAACTTTTCATGGAAGAAAGCTTCTTCAGAACTATGTTTCAGTGTTCAGAAATATATCCATTGTTTCATTAAACACAATTTAGAATCTAGGTTTTTTTTTCCCCAGTTGTAATTCATAGAATCATATAATCAACCAGGTTGGAAGAGACCTCCAAGATCACCCAGTTCAACCTAGCACCCAGCCCTGTCCAATCAACCAGACCATGGCACTAAGTGCCTCATCCAGGCTTTTCTTGAACACCTCCAGGGATGGCAACTCCACCACCTCCCTGGGCAGCCTCTTCCAATGCCAGTCACTCTCTCTGACAAGCACTTTCTCCTAACATCCAGCCTATACCTCCCCTGGCATGACTTGAGACTGTGTCCCCTTGTTCTCTTGCTGGTTGCCTGGCAGCAGAGACCAACCCCCAGCTAGCTACAGCCTCCCTTCAGGTAGTTGTAGACAGCAACTATAGTTGCTGTACAGTAGAAGAGCTTGGTTGATCAGAAAATTGTCACCAAAAAAGCAATTAATCACCTGACTGAAGTGGCAGAGCATGTAGGCAAAGAGATCAGGCAGTAAGGGAGCACAACAGCACTACAGTGTTAAGCACTAGAGGGCTACAGCTTTTTGGCTGGTCTTGTCTAAAGTGCTCAGTTCAAGCTCAATGGAAGCAACACCTTAACTGGAATATTCCTACTCAGTGTCTATACACTTGTACCATATAAACTTTACATATAAACCTTAAGTTTTGTTAAGTATGTAAAGTTTTTAAACTTCACCTAGTTAAAACTTCAATGGTAGCAGTGATATAAAACTTTCCGTGTCACTAGACAAAAAAAGGCAATGTTTGAAAGAAACAATTTAATCAGATTTCATGTCCTGCACTAGGTACTGAGTGGATTCTTCCACAGATATCTGTTTTGCCATGGAGGAATGATATCGTTTTAAGTATAACAGAATTTCCTCTTCTATGGACATAAATAAGGCAGAGTCTCTGCTTTTATTTACTTGGTGTATTTTAAAGCTTCCCCTCCTTTAGGTTATCATGCACAGACTGCTTCTTCAATTATTCTTCTATGACTAACTTCTGATGCTATACAAAGAAAACCCCAGAGCTATTTAAATATGAACCCATATGTGTTTTTTTTCCTCTGCCTGGTGTTAAAGAACAACATTAAAGGAGTAACCAACTCACCATATTGTAAGCCACAACAGAAAATAAGCCATGCAGTTTCATACTGCAAAGCAAACAAATATTTGGGGAAGACAACAATCACCTCCATAATGCAATTTTAATTCCAAAGAAAAGAGATAATTTTGCTTATTCCATCAGGTCAATTGTACTTAGCTACATTAAGCAGGTGATGCTCACTTCATTTTACAGGTAATTTATTGCAACTGCAGCACTGACTCTGAGCCGGTTCACAAAAATAATTTACCTTAAGTAAACACCATTTGCCACTAATGATGGGGCAAAACAAACTTGCAGGCCATTTATGAACAGTAACATCGCTCTCTTTCAGTACACATTTGCAAACCGATCTCTGCTGTTTGCAGATGAATTAAGCATGGCTTGAAAAATCATTAAAGCCATCTGCTTTGATGAGGAAAAAAAACTGCTGGGATCGTTTTATTGCTCTGGCAGAGGCTAGGGAGCTTTTTACGATTTTTTAGCATCATTTACCCTAAATTTGACATCCTGCCTAAAAAATGAGCAGTATTATCAGTTCTCATTGTGCCTATTTAGAATCACATTTAGGGAGAGCAGCTTATACAGGTAACTCAAGGTATTTGTTTTGCTGGTCTCCAACAGATGGATGAGCCTGTTTTTCAACCATTAAAACCTGTAGTTACAGCAAACTAAATGTTTATGGGTTCTAGGGAAAGCTTAATCTTCCTCTGAAATGATAGGAGCTAATAAGCATAAAAATATCATCAGTGTTCTAGTTACAAATTAGTTCCCATGGTCCATTTAAATACAACTTTTTTTCTTCCCAGAATATTCTATAGTTATTCAAAGTATAACAAATCAGTAGGTTAATATTGCTGGGTTTTTACTTACCAAATCCGACCTTTCGAGATCAAATCCATCTCATTTATCCAGCAGCAACTTTCAATAACTTTCAGAATCTCACTGCTTCCCCTTTTAAAATCCTGTTTGAACTCCTGCGATTCCAGCAGATTTTTGTCTCAAACAGCTTTCAGCAGTATGTCACTAACTGGATTCCACAACTGACTCTTCTGAAAAGCTAGACATCGTGGACAATTCACAGACTCACAGAAACATCCAGGTTAGAAAAGCTCCTCAGGCTCCACCAAGTCCAAACTAGAACCCTACTCTACAAGGTTCACCTGAAACCACAGCCCTAATCACCACATCCAAACCACCCTTAAACACATCCACCTGCTCTACAAGGTTCACCTGAAACCACAGCCCTAATCACCACATCCAAACCACCCTTAAACGCATCCACCTGCTCTACAAGGTTCACCTGAAACCATAGCCCTAATCACCTCATCCAAACCACTCTTAAACACATCCAGGGTGGGTGACTCCACCTCCCTGGGCAGCTCATTCCAGTCCCTGACCGCTGTTTCCGTGAAAAACTTTTTCCTAATATCTAAACCTCCACAGTCTCAGGTTGAGGCCATTCCCCCTTTTTCTGTCTCAAACTACCTGTGAGAAGAGACCAGCAGCATCCTCTTCAGGTAGTTGTAGGCAGCAGTCCTCCACCATGAGCATCATTGCCCTAGTCTGTAGTTAGCTTTGCTACAACTAAATCCAAAAGAAACAATAGAACTTCTTCACTGAGAGAGTACTGAAGCATTGCAACAGGTTGTGCAGGGAGGTGGTGGAGTCACCATCCCTGGAGATGTTCAAGAGACATTTAGATGCAGCACTTCAAAATATAGTTTAGCAATCATGGTAGCTGGGTTATGGCTGGATTCAACAGTCTCAAAGGTTTTTTCCAACCTTAATGATTCTATGATTCCGTGTGTTCTACAGATGTCAACAACCATGCTACAAAAGCAACTTAGTAAAAGTTACTGAATTTTGAATGCATCTTAGATGCTTAGGTGCTTGTCCCTTGACCCTATCTGGAGCCATTTCTGGAAAACCTTAGTCATTGCAGAAGGCTGTATAAGCAATTGTTATGCTTAATAATAATATTATTCATTTGGGGACATCAAATCAATGCAATTACTGCCACTTTGCAGGCAGAGAACTTGAGTACAGAGAAACAAATGCGCAGGCCACCCCCATAAACATGTCAGGTAAAGATCAGAATGAAAAGACAGGTCTCTGGGCACACAGTGCTGTGGCTCATCCATTTTTCTTAGCTCTTTGTAGTTCGTTTGACAAATACTTGACAACAAATTTTAAAGCTGCTTTTCCCTGATAAACATTAAAGAGAAGTCACCTAATGAAATTCTTCCATAGCAAGTGGCAAATACATCATCTAGGAACAAATTCCACTGTTAAGTATGAAAACGTACTGCGTCATTGATAGCAGTGTGCAACCCGGAGTAAAACTGGCAAAGAACACAGCAAACCAACCATACCTGCTCATGTTTCTGGGTTAAGAACTCAGCCCTTCGGCTCATTCATTTCTCAGATTGTTGACCTACAATTGCCATCACTCTACCTTCCTGTCAGAAAAACATACTTGCTGACACAGAGATCTTTGCAAGGTCCTACCACTACAGTCCAGCTGTATTTCGAAGGGTGCAGGGGGAATAGAAAGGATTTCTTAGATTCTGCACAAGATCACATGAAATGTTTGGTGTCTGCCTAAAAGATTTGACATCTATCTCAGACATGCAATAGTAGCTGCTAAATGCTACACAGTATCAACACCACAAGCACAATTCATCAGTATGTCTCATTACCTACTCCACACTAATCCCAAGAATAAAACATCACATTTGCATGGGACTATTTTTTTTTCAGTTACTCAACATTTCTTTTTTTACAGGCAGAGTTGGAACTTAAAATAGTGATGTTTTTAAAACAATAGAATGCATATTCTATGAAACAGTCATATAACAGAGAGCTGGGTGAGATAATCCATGTACAGTGTTTCTTTGTCTCTAATTAATGGTATTTATAAGCTTCTGTGACCATGCTTCCGTTCTCTTTGAGTGACAGAATTACGCAGCTGATCCCTGAACATCTTAACCTGACTATTAAGATCCACTATTTTAATTAGGCAAAGTGCTTTGGATCTAATTGCTTTTATCTCAAAATGTTTGTACAGTTCTCACATTGTATCCTCCTTTTCCAAAGTTCTTTGTTTGGGTCACAGACACACACATATATATATATATATATATGTATGCAAAACAACAACATAGGCTTTCAAAATTAATTCTTGGGCAGAATATATCCATGCAAGGTTTGCGTAGGAAAAATTTAATCACTCTTCTATTCTTCAGCTAATGTCTTAAAAAAGAATTTATCCTTCTGTTCCAAAAGAAAAAGGTACTGAAAGATGCTGACACACTAGAATGTGTCCAGAGAAGGGTGATGAAGCTGGTGAGAGGCCTGGAACACAGCCCTTCGAGGTGAGGCTGAGGGAGCTGGGAGTGTGCAGCCTGGAGAAGAAGAGGCCCAGGGCAGACCTCATTGCTGTCTACAACTACCTGAAGGGAGGCTGTAGCCAGGTGGAGGTTGGTCTCTTCTGCCAGGCAACCAGCAACAGAACAAGGGGACACAGTCTCAAGTTGTGCCAGGGCAGGTCTAGGCTGGATGTTAGGAGGAAGTTCTTGCCAGAGAGAGTGATTGACATTGGAACAGACTGCCCAGGGAGGTGATGGAGTTGCCATCCCTGGAGGATGAGGCACTTCGTACCATGGTCTGGTTGATTGGACAGGGCTGGGTGCTAGGTTGGACTGGATGAGCTTGGACGTCTCTTCCAACCTGGCTGATTCTGTGATTCTATGAATGGAAGCCCTACCATTATCTCACATGAGAAACCAAGTTTCACATGCATGGAGGAGAGTGTAGCTGTTCCCTGTGTACAAGGTTCAAAATATAGATACTACATGTTCTATATTCCATATGTAAAAATATATATATATAAAACACAATCTTATGATTTCTTCTACCCTTCAATTAGTTAATATATTTTCTTTTTTTATTCTGCTACCCTGCAGAATATAAATATTCTGTATCCAAGCTCACAGCCAGAGCCAACATTTTCCAGCTGGTTAAGAGTTTAAGGAGCACTGCCAATACTCGCTGATTCACAAAGTCATGTTACTCATTTTCTCTTTGTCTGTCTTCCACATTTTCTCTACTCTTTTCTGTACTTTTCTGATCAGTATTGTACAAAAGAAGCAGCCTTTTGTTTCTTTGCATATTTGTTCTGGGAAAAAAAAGAGTGTTGATGGTTCTGACAATGACCAGAGTATGATTTCTCTTGAAATACTCCAGATCTGTACTTTGGTAAAAATAAGACACATCTTTTCTTTCTGTCCACCCTCTCATCTTCAGTGTTCCATACACAAACAAGCAACCATAGGAAGGTTTATTTGTTTTACTTTGAATTGAAGCCACCTTTACTTCTTAAAGGCTACCCAACTTTTTCTATCTTTTAATTTCTTTGCTCTTTTCTTTCCCCAACACTTAACTCAGCTTTCCTTATGTGAATACACAGGGAAAGTTACAAACTGGAGAGAGCCACAAGCAACAACTGTCAGTTCCACAGTAAAGCTCAGTATTTCCAAAGTACATTGCATTCATGCTATTTTTAGTGCAGCAGCAGTAAAAAACAGATTCCAGACCCCCACTTCACAAAATACTTCACGAATATACAGTAAAAGAGAGCTTTCTCTTCAGAAACCTTATTAAGTCGGATCAACCTACTATGGACATCAGCAGAAAAAGTCCTTTTAATTTTATTTCCCTCTATGTTGTTTTGGGCTCAATCTCTAATTTACATCATCATGGCTGCAACTCACACGTACACCTCCAGGAAATTCAAAAGGTTTTTGTGAGCACTGCTAAGACAAAATACAAAAAAAAAGTAAAGCAGCAGAGAATATTTTCCTTATCTCAGCCTGGGCAACAAACTCAAGCATGTGCAGAGTCAGCACTGCTTCTGAAAACCAGATTAGAACAGCAAGGAGAGAACTGCACTACCTGTTGGTTTTGTGGCAAAACCTTGGCTTCTGCTCCAAGCCTAAAATAAGATACATGAAGTAGGAAGGTGAGAATTACAACTGGAATAGAAGTGGAAATAGAAAGAGACAAGGATATGATATCTGGACTGGCACGTAGCTGGAACACAGGGCTCAGCACTTCATGGCATGAACCATGAGCACATTCATGACTGGATGATGGCACCTGCAACAGCCAAGTGGTTCCAGCAGTTACTACTGACTCAGGGAGAGACATGACCTGCTGCAACCATAAGAAACCAAAAGTGCACCACTTCCTGTTTGGAGCAGCCACAACAATCTGTGCCTCAGTTCTGCTTGAGCAGATGTTTCAATGCAGCCCAGCAGAGCTGGCAACCTGATGGGAGGCTGGATGTGGACTTGCAACCAAAGGACTGGCTTGTCTTATGGTGAAGCTTAAGAGACATGAACAGGTATTTTCCTGACATATCCTTTTAATAATAGCTATCTTATTATGGAAAAGGTGAGGCTTTTATAACCTAGACATAATATTTTGTGCTCCATTACACTCAACTGTTTTTATGTTACATTATGGTCAATAAAAATCTAAAGTTTTCAACCCTGTTAAATTCTCCAATAGTTTTCCATATGTAGAACTATCATCATATCACTGATCTGTGATAAACCTTTAGGAATACTATAGTCATTTCACCATGCCTGCACCTATAAGGTACAAACTCACACACATTCTTCAGTGCCTCTTCTGCTTGGATTTGAAGAAGTTATCTCAGCTAGGCATTTCTCTGGGAATTTTTAACCTCACTAAAGGATAGAAGCGTGAAATTTCTCAATAAAGAAACAAAAGAAATAACTTTAGAAATTCTTTTCTGTCCAGTGACTCAAATGATTGCAATTAACAGCTTTAATAATTTCCTGAGTTTAGAAAAGAATTTGACCTTCCAAAATAAAAACAAAAATAAAAACAAAACAAAACAAAACAAACAAAAAAAAAAGAGGCAGAAGTTGAGCACTCGTTCTCTCAGTCATAGAATCTTAGAATCAGTGAATCAGTCTGGTTGGAAGAGACCTCCAAGATCATCCAGTCCAGCCTAACACCCAGCCCTTTCCAGTCAACTAGACTATGGCACTGTGTCTCATCCAGGCTTTTCTTGAACACCTCCAGGGATGGCAACTCCACCACCTCCCTGGGTAGCCCATTCCAATGCCAATCACTCTCTCTGGCAAGAACTTCCTCCTAACATCCAGCCTAGACCTCCCCTGGCACAACTTGAGACTGTGTCTCCTTGTTCTGTTGCTGGTTGTCTGGCAGAAGAGACCAACCTCACCTGGCTACAACCTCCCTTCAGGTAGTTGTAGACAGCAATGAGGTCTGCCCTGAGCCTCTTCTTCTCCAGGCTGCATACCTCCAGCTCCCTCAGCCTCTCCTCATAGGGCTGTGTTCCAGGCCTCTCACCAGCTTTGCCACCCTTCTCTGGACACATTCCAGTATCTCAGTATCTCCCTTGAATTGAGGGGCCCAGAACTGGACACAATTCTGTGGCCTCAAGGTGTGGCCTGACCAGTGTTGAGTACAGGGCAAGAATAACCTCCCTTGTCCTGCTGGCCACACTTCGTGATCCAGGCCAGAATGCCATTGTCTCTCTTGGCCACCTGGGCACACTGCTGGCTCATCTTCAGCTACTATCTACCAGTACGCCCAGGTGCCTCTCTGCCTGGCTGTGCTCCAGCCACTCTGTCCCCAGCCTGTAGCGCTGCTTGGGGTTGTTGTGGCCTAAGTGCAGAATCCTGCACCTGGCCTTGTTAAATCTCACCCCATTGGCCTCTGCCCACCCTTCCAGCCTGTCAAGGTCCCTCTGCAGGGCTTTCTTACCCTTCAATAGATCGACACCTGCTCCTAGCTCGGCATCATCTGCAAACTTACTGATGATAATGTCTCTCTAAAGCTGAGCTAATTTAATTCATGGGTCATACTGTTTTCTTTGCTACTGCACAAGTGTAGAATTTGACCTTCTAACTTAGAGAAATTGGTTTTCAGTGTAAACTGCATTGGAAATGTTTTCATACAGTGTTAGTTGATGCTTATTGGAGGCTGAAGGGGTGAGCACTTAAAGCTGTGGTACCAGCCCTGTCTTGCTTGTGGGCCTCTGCGACGTGACAGCAAATACAAAGACTATTAAAATCTCTTTGTGGAAAACACACAAAAATCAATCCTCTTCCTCAAGGAGGTGCCCTCCAGCACAATCAATACCAGCTGGTACAACAATATCTTATGACACTTGTCAGCCACTTTAAACCTTTCTGCTCAGTAAAGCTCACCAAGTACCACTGCTTTGTGTCTTTGCTGGATCGTGCCAAACGCAGATCTATTTCTACATGAGTCGCAGGGCCAAATGCTGCCATTAGTTACCCCACTGAAGATGACTTGAAATTCAGCAAGATTGTAGAGGATTGCATTCAGCTTGGATTTCATCCAGCAAAGTTTAAGATGACGAATTTGTTTACTGCTTGGAGACTTCTCTTTCCTCTACAGGGTCTTGATGGAAATTTTTGTTCTGCATTTTGATTCTTGCATGCCCAGAACACCAAGGGAATCTAAGAACAATTAACAGGGTCTTTCACCGTTCTTCTATTATTAATCAATGTTATTAGCTCTAATTACAAACCAACTGCTAGAAATTAGCTTCCTCAAGAGCTATGCACCCTGATCAAGTCCATATCTTTGCATAACCTTGTCGCCTTGGGGTTGCTGTGTGCCTGTCACCACACTTTTATACACATGGCTATTGAAATGTTCTGCAGTGGCCTTCTAACAATCAAATATTTTCCCCAGATAACTACAAACACGGAACCTGATAAGTGGAACTATTTGGTTCATACTGCTGTTATGGAGGCAGGGAATTAATGTGGCCGAGTCAGGAGTTTACAGAAAAATAGAGTTTGTTTGTTTTTTTTCCCGAAAACCACCCCCAAAACTATATACAGAAATTAATTCAGTTTTAATTAGCAGGTTCAGTTAGTTGAGGAGATCCACACGGATACCATAGGTAGACTTGGCTATTTTGGAAGTTAGAAGTTGGAAAAGGCTTAAGCAATTAAAATATATAGCGTGCCCCACTATCAATATAGGCTGAACCAAAGTTACTCACAGGTGTCAGGCTGGCTGAAAGGAAGGGAGGTCCAGATGCTTGTCTCTTCTCTGTCTTTCAGAAGCCTCCGGGGATCGTTAAGAACCATAAAGGGTGATTAAGGTCGAAGCAGCCCAAAGCGGAGACAGCCCTGTCTCTCAGGAGCTTGTCTTTGGGAGCTCCAGGGGCTCCTTCTACAGGAGCTATCCAGGCGGGGGAGAACCCCAAGGCAAGAACGAACTCCAAGGCGGGAACCCCAAGGCGGGAAGTCCCTCCGGTATTTATCCCCCTACCTAGGCACAAAGCCACTGCCTCGGTGCGAAGAGCACAGCCAGTCCCCAGCCGACTGCAGCGCGGGCCCTGCACGGGGCACCCCGCGTGCCTAACGGCCCCTTGCTCTCCCGCCTCGTGCCTAAGGGTCCCTTGCTCTCCCGCCTCGTGCCGGAAGGGGCCCTTGCTCTCCCTCCCTCCTCGTGCCTAAGGGTCCCTTGCTCTCCCCCCGCGTGGCTAACGGCCCCTTGCTTTCCCCCCTCGTGCCTAAGGGTCCCTTGCTCTCTCTCCCCCCTCGTGCCTAAGGGTCCCTTGCCCTCCCCCCTCGTTCCTAAGGGCCCCTTGCCCTCCCCCGCCGTCACGCCCGCAGGGCGGGGTGGGGTGGAACAGGTCTTTTCGTGCCTTTTCCTCTCCCATTCAAACCACGGAGGGAGAGCAATTTTGGGGTACACAGGACTCCAGGGCAACTGGGTATCACCTTGTTCAATCAGCTTTATCTTCTACTATGCATTGCTTATAATTTAGCACCACAAAGACCAGAGTGTTAAAAAAAACACTCTAGGTTAACATAACACTGCAAAGTGTTGGACAGAGGAAAACACTCCGCTAGCCCAAGGCAACATACCTGCACACACATTTAATACAAAAAGACACTTGATAGGCTTGTTTAGTGAAAAATTAAACAGTATTCTCTGTCCGTGTGCTGTATTTCTTTATGCAATGAGACATCAAACACCACCACTGAAACCAAATCCCATAAAATCTTATCCAAACAAAACCAGTCAAATTAAAATCCCTTTTATGGAAATTAACCTTCTGTGAGAAGAAAAGAAAACTCAACCAAATGGGCAGCTGCACGACGCTGTAAATTAGTGCATTAGCCTTTGAGCCTGAAGAGAACAGAGTTTAAGTTCTGGCATGAGGTGCAAAAGTAAACCAATTTTGAGGTCTCACATGAGCCATGCTCCTGCTGTACTTGTGCTAGCTGATGTTCAGAAAGGTCATTGTGATTTGGATGGATGACATTGTAGATCATTAGCCTTTGTTTTTATTAACTACTAAATCAATTTATTACAAGTAAGAGTGAAAAAGAAGGAACTGTCCTGAATTACCCTCCTTTAGGAATAAAATCTGTGCAAATGCAATGGATCCTGGTTTGTGAGCCAGGGAATGGTAACAGAAGATGTTCTTTATTCAGTAGTGCTCCATCACTCTGATTGGTACAAAATACCTCAGGGGCAGATGGAGTTGTATGAGGAGAGAACAGCCTTCTAGTAAACACAGAGTATATTTGATGTGCAAGAACCCTGCAGTGGAGTGCTGGAGCATGTCCAGCAGAAGAAGGGAAGTTCTCCTCCACCTATACTCTGCCCTGGGGAGATCTCATCTTTAGTGCATTCAGTTTTGGGCTCCCTGGTTTAAGAGGGACAGGGATCTGCTGGAGAGAGTCCAGTAGAGAGCTATGAGGATGATTAGGGGACTGATGAGGAGAGGGCTGAAGGTCCTGGGGCTTTTTAGCCTGGAGAAGACTGAGAGGGGATTTAATAACTGTTTATAAAATATATGAGGGCTGGGGGTCAGGAGCGGGGGGAACAGGCTCTGCTCGCTTGCTCCCTGTGATAGGACAAGGAGCAACAGATGTAAACTCCACTTCAACACAGGGGGAACTTCTTTACTGTAAGGGTCACAGAGCACTGGCACAGGCTCCCCAAAGATGTTGCAGTCTCCTCTGGAGACTTTCAAGGCCTGTCTAAATGCATTCCTGTATGACCTGAGCTAGATTGTATGGCCCTGCTCTGGCAGGGGGGTTGGACTCTATCTCTTTGGGTCTCTTCCAACTCCTAACATCCTCTGATCCTGTGCTTGATCTTTTATCTTGTTGAGATTACAAAGAGTCAAAAATCATCAACTTGATTCTATCCTTTTCAGTTGAATGGGGCTGCCATTCTGGGTCCTGCTTAGCAGGTGATGCCTGTCCTGACAGCGCTCCTGCAGAAGTCAGAGACTGGCCCATATGCTGGATGACATCTTATGGGAGTTTCAAACAGGAGTGGAACCAAAACACCAAAGGAGAATACTTGGCACCACACTGAGCTTTTCACAGGACCTGTATCTCTTCCTTCCCACCAAATGCCTGCCAGCTGCCTTGACCTCCAATCTAGGAAAGAACTGCACTTTAGGAAACCTCCTCTGCAAGGCTGCTGAATTTCACAGTAGGCAACCAAGATGGGGCTGGGATTCAGCACAAGATCTTTGCCTGAATGCTGTGCTCTGTCCCTGGAGGTGTTCAAGAAAAGCCTGGATGAGGCATTTAGTGCCATGGTCTAGATGACTGGATAGGGCTGGGTGCTAGGTTGGACTGGATGATCTTGGAGGTCTCCTCCAACCTGGTTGATTCTGTGATTCCTTATGAGTGTCACATAGCTCCCATTCAGAAGAATTCCTTAGACACTGTGTGTGAAAAGGCAGAAAACTGCATCATGTGCAATCACTGAACTGGATGCAGCTGGATTCAGCTCCAGATGAAATGATTCCTTGTGGGACCATTCCTCACCTGTATCTCAATATGTACATCTATAGCAGGAAATACACTTTCTGATCCCATAATATTGTGTGGGAAAAGTGTATATCACTCAGCACAGTCAGGAAACTCATAACTGCTTAGGAATATAGAGACCCTCAGGTAATTGTTTATCTTTTCATGAGGCTGTATCTCCAAATTATACAAGTGACCTCGACTCAAGTGAGGTTGAGTGACTTTTAGTGAGGTAATGTCCTCTAAAATAACTTTGTATATGGCTGAAGGCTAGCAAAGGAATTGCCTTTTCCCACCATCTCTCGTGCCAACAGATTTTTATACTTCTCTTGCAAGCTTTATAATGTCTATGTCACAGAATAGACACTAAATATTTCCTTAGGGAGCTGCTCCCCAGTATTACTTCAGGTGTAAGCAGGACATGCTTCAGTGAAGAAAGATTTTTATGACTCTATCAATAGGTAAGGAAAAAGTGAGTCTGAGGAAGGCTCAGTAGAAATATTTACATACATAAATTATATAGCTCAGTTCCTCTCAAATGCAATTGCAGGTGGCCTAATATCCCTGAAATCCTGAGAACTGAAATATTATTTTTAGAGTTTTTCCCATAAGAAGAAACCATGATCTGAAGGTATTAGACAGAATTGAACATTTGCAAGACTAAATATTGCAGAAAGTTGCATTTTTGGGGTATTGTTTCTCTGCTACAACACTCTCAGTAAGATGTTAACACATCTATAACCCATCTGACCAAGTTGGTTTGTCTGCCTCAGCTCCTGAAAAGGAGATAGATTTTCACAAAGACAGACTGTAAAACACTAAATAGTCCAAGCCAAGTAAGTCTATGTGATAAAAAGCAAAGACATTTTCTCACCTGAAGAGAAAAAAAAGCATATTGCAGTGGTCTTGTGGTGACAGAGATACAAAATAAAGTCAAGCAATAGCTTGTTACAGCTCAAAAGGCACCAGAGGGGAGGAAAACCTCTTGGATTTGCACGGAGAAGACAGCAGGCAACTGGATGGCACAGCCCAGTTCCTCACTTGTTATCTTCATTTGCATTTGTGCTGATTGGTTTGACCTTGCTAGATTCACACCCTCTATAAATGTGTAAAGGAAGGGCAGAGTGAATAAGTGTCCTCATAACAAGTAAACACAAAAAACCCACTAAGGCATACAAAATTAGTTTCATCCATATGATAATGAGATAGAGTAAGGGTATCTTTGGCTCAGTCCTGTTGAATTCAACTGACTTCAGGGTCTTGCTCTATCTAAACTGTATGATAGAATTGACAGAACCGTTGTGAAACACTGGAGGTCTTACCAATACATTAAGTGGAGCTCTACTGCCAGAAAATGTTGGCAAAAAAAATGATGCTTCAGGTTGTGTTGGAGGTCTGGATTTCCATCCCTTCACAATTCAGGCTCCCACCTGTCCAGAGAATGTTCACACATTCAGGAAACTAAGCATCATATGTGAGGGTAGAAAGGGGCAGAGGGACACCAAGACTCTAAACTGTAAAGCAGACTCAGAGAAAGTGTTTGAGCTGTGTGCATTAAAACATTGTGACTGAATATTCTAACTTCTCTTGGCAGACTGTTAAATTTGCAATCCTAAAGTCTCTGCTACTTGTTATAGTTATAATCAACCTTAAAGTCACTAATTATTCTTTCCTTGAAGTCTTCTGAAGACATTCTGGTTTACAATTCTCAGGGGAAGATGAAAATGTTTCTATTGTTAGGCAGAAACTTGTAGTAAATCAACGGATTATCTTATAGCGTTCCCCGTAATCTGTTAAGTCTTGCCCTCAGAACTGCTTCTCAGTCCTCTAATTTCCACATCCATTTGGAAACCGGACAAAGGAGAAGCAGGGAAGGTTATAGGTTGTTGTTTTTTTTTTTTTTTCCACTCTGAGTACATTGTGTATTGGTGCAGTTCTCTCTCTAGTCTGGTCCTAGAGATGTTACTCTTGTTAGTTTATTTTAAGAACTCCTTTATCCACTTCCACATCTTTTCTACTGCCTCATCAAAAATCAGTCTGTCTGATCCCTTCCTGTGGCAGTGAGACCGACTGCTTCCCAGCTATGCTGCAGTTTCATTAGGAGATTTTATGCACTGGGAAGAATTTAGTTCATTTTTTTTCTTTGTCTAGTTCTGACAGACCAGAACAAATGTCTTATGGGGATCACACTAAGTTACAGCTTCAGAACGGCAGGATCATTAATGACATCTCTTAATAGAAGCACTTATATATTAATAATGTATACATTAATTACATGGCTATTATATAAAGTGCCTATAGAGTCTCTGTACATGAATAGTATCCATGTAGTAAATCACAAAGCTATATGTCAACTGTAATTATCCATGCATTTTTAACTTTCTTTTTCCTGCTCCACTGGGCAACCTCACATTCCAGCACTCTGGAAAACATCATCTTCCTTTCTTTTCTTTTCTCAGAAAGTTTCCCTCCTTTTCCCACAAAATATAGAGTTTCCTCCCAAAATTACAGCAGCCTAAAGATCAAAATAGACTAATATGGTTGAAGCTCAGAGCCACCTTAAAAACAGCTTTCTAGAAAGCCATTCGGAATGTGGTAACTGACATCTTAGTAAGCTTTTGGACCCTAAGCTTTCCAGATAGGGAAATGACAATTCAAAGTTCTCAAAGCCTACATTCTCAGGACACTTTTAGAGCTTTGGATAATCTCATAATGATAAATGTATAACATGAGGTGGTTATTTTTGAGTCTTTCCACAGGAAAGAGGTGATGACAGTGAAAGTATCTCCAAGTGTTCATTTTTTTTTGCAAGTGGAAGGTTTCTCCCTTCCTGTTGCACTCTCTCCATTTCCACAGGCACACAACAGAACTGCAAAAGGTTTGGGCAGGCCTACTGATGGGACCTCAGAAAGAGAAATGAGAGAAGGACTCAGAGAGACATCCAAAATGATTTTTTTTTTTTGCTTCAACAAGAGGAAGAAAACAACTTGAGATAGATTCAGCCACATCAGCACAGCTTCTACAAGTATTTCAAGCAAGAGATTTAACCACATTAGCTCAGTTGCTACAAGTATTTCAGGCAAGACAGGAACCATCAACCTCTGTCTTAGAAATATCTGAATCCAATGATAACTTTAGAGAAACCCTTTGAATATGTGACTGCACAAATAGTAGCTAACACATCTGTGCTGCTTCTCTAAGACACTTTACCTTGATATCACTTTTAAATCATTTGTCATGATTTCAGACTTTCCATCAGAGCCATTAACTTCATAGGCAGGCAAATGATGAAGCCTGCAACACTATTAAAAACAATTCTAAGCATCAAAAGAATAGTTTTGTCTCTTTTTTTTTCAGCATATGAGGCTCAGAGAAAATAAAAGATGCTTGGAAATGTTGCTATAAAAGCCTTTTTTTATTATTATTTTGGGAGGAGGAGGAGCTGTAAACTGTGCTTCTGCCTTCACAAATAAACAACAGGGATATAACAAGCAGCTTAGGCGTGGTAATACATCTCCTCCACATCCATGTCAGTGAAAACATCATCCCACACTACTCCGTGATGTATTCTGTAATTATAGCACAGCAATAACTGCATTCAGTAAAGAATGGGTTACAGGCTTCAGCTTTAAATCTGAATTTTATCTTTCCATGATAATAATAATAGTAAGGAAAAGTATTAGGAAGCTTGATAGCTATTAGGTTTTTTAAGGAAGAGCTTATTCTTCCATCTTAAAATAAGGTCAGGAAAAGAAACACACACAAAATAAACCCCAAAACAAATGAACCAACCAACCAAAAAGGGAACCCAGGAAGTTACTCCATACCTGTATACACATTAAAAACCTGAGACACTGGACTGGTTTGATTTTCTCGGTATCTTTTTTTGCTACATATATAAACTCCTCCAGAACCAGGATGTTTGGAGTTGGAAGGGACCTCCATACATCAGAGAATCAACCAGATTGGAAAAGACCTCCAAGATCATCCAGTCCAAGCTATCACCCATCCCTAGCCAGTCAACTAGACCA
Organism: Tricholaema leucomelas; assembly: GCA_013400475.1. Lineage (NCBI taxonomy): Eukaryota > Metazoa > Chordata > Aves > Piciformes > Lybiidae > Tricholaema lacrymosa > Tricholaema leucomelas. Next base: position 279,251 of record WAAF01015524.1, read on the forward strand.
CGTCACTAAGTGCCTCATCCAACTGCCCCTCCAGAGCAAGACACAAAATCTAGAGATGGGTCTTGAAAGTGTCCAGAGGAGACTCCACAACCTCCCTGGGGAGACTATTCTAGGGCTCTGTGACCCTTTCAGTAAAGAAGTTCTTCCTCACGTAGAAGTGGAACCTCCTAGTAGTTTATATCCATTCTCCTTGTCCTATCACAGGACTCAACTGAGAAAAGTTTGTTCCCTCCTTCTTGACCCCCAGCCCTCATATATTTGTAAACATTTATTAGACGCCCTTCTTTAGCAGTAATGTTGCTGCCTATGCACTGACTTACTCATTTTTTGTACCATGCTGCCTTTAACACCTCTGGCTAAGCATCCCAGATGAACTTCTTCCTCAGAAATCTGAGGCAACCTCATACAGCACCAAAGTTCTTTAGCCTGAGCATCTTACATTTCTAGATAGAAAGGGGATCCTGGGTATGCAGTCCAATAGAACCTGAGCTCATTGCATGCCCTAGAATTTAATATGTCTGAGTAAGTCATTCTAAGCTAATTTTTACTTTGCACGAGTTACAATTTATAGCTTGCAGTTGCTGAATTGCAGCAAGACTGAGAGCTATAATCTTTTTGACTTAACAGTTTAAGGATTCTTTCTTTGCTGTTACCTACTGGATACACCCATGTCTGACACTGTGTCCTCCTAATATATGGAATTACTGTCAGTCTCATTTAGGGCTTGTGTGAGAATTCAGCTCACACTTGCGATGGTATTTTAGACTGCTGCCATTCTGGGACAATGAGTCAGCAGGCCAAGCTTCCCTGGCTAGATCTTCTTACAGAAACTGTCAGAAATGCTGACTTCCCATTACAGTTTCATACACAGGGAACAGCCTGTGTACAGCCTGGAACAGGCTGCCCAGAGAAATTGTGGAGTCTGTTTCTCTGGACACGTTCAAGACCAGTCCAGACGTGTTCCTGTGTACCTGAGCTAGACTCTACAGTTCTGCTGTGGCAGCGGGGGTTAGACCCCATTTATGGAGGACCCTTCCAACCCCTAACATCCTGTGATCCCCAAGTGTGCTAGTTTGAGGCTAGTTGGGATGTTTTGGTGAGAAGAATTAGATTACAGGCTGTGAAAAGGAAACAATGGTGATGTCTACTTCACTCATAGGCTTGATGAGATATATAAAAGCAAGAACACTAACCTAGGTAACAGAGTTGCTCTCTCTGGCTCTGGCTGTCCTTCTCTCNAACACAAATCTTCTACATAAACCTGCCCTTTACCTTCCAAAACCTGCACCAACTGAAGGGGCCACATAATATTTTCAGAGCTTTTTCTATGATTATACTTAAGAGATTTGTGTCCCTTTCTGTCTGTGTTTGTCATAACCATCCCATCAAACTCCAAACCACCTTGCTGGGAGAAATCTGTGTGTGGATCTCCACCTGCTTTCAGAGTCAGACGTCCTGCTCCGTTGATACAATTGATATAAATGCATAAAGTCACCTAAGGTTTTAAGCAAGAGTCCTGATGAAATTAGGATATGTACTGCTTAATGTTATCTGTTGAGGATGGAACTTAGGGCATTATGGAATATGTTACTGATAGAGTTAGAGGCAATATGAGAAGGGAAGGACATTCATTAGCGTGGTTTTCTCTCTCTCTCCTCCTTTTGGGGGGTTTTAACTTCCAAGTCCTGCTTCAACCCTGTATGTTACTAAACAGGCTTAGCTTTCTATATGCAGAAATGCCACACAAAGAGAAAACATCATGGGTGACATATTGGGTGTTAAGTGGCAGGAATATAAATAGGGCATATTATCTAACTGGTCAGTTATTTGTTCTTTCTTTTTGGTTTTGTTTTTTTCTGTGAAAGCCATGCAGTTCCCAGTTAAACACAAATGCAGCGATGTCTCTCTTCTCCCTTTAAAAAAAAGCTCTGACCCCAATGTCAGCAGCTTAGTAGTCAGGAGCAAGTTGACAATAGCTCTTTGTAAAGGGTGTATTTGTGAGCAAGGAAGCCAAATCCTAGAGGCAAGGGATTCCAGATTTAATGTAAAAGTACCCAAACTACCGAAGTCAGTTATGTTACATCATTCACATCACAGGACTCACGCAAAACACAAGTTACAAAACACTACCTTGGGACACTTGAATGCTGTGCCTTCAAGTAATACTTACTTCTAGGAGTCACCTGGAGCCAAAGGTCAATCTTTTTTAGGACAGACCAGCACAAGTGTTCAGAGAGTATGGCAAGGAGGTGACTTCAGCATATCCTTTAATGGTCTGGGAGTTTCTATATTAAGGACTTCCTGATCTGGAGACTTCAATTTTGCCAACCTAGTTGGGAATTGCTGTTAGTCATTTCTTCCATGACTTTGTCTAAGCAAATTTTCTTAATTGAAGACTCGTGTCACCCAGCTAACATCAGTAAATTTCACAAACCAATGATTGTGCTGTATGGTAAAGTACTTCCTTAATGTTCTTTACATGCCTCAGTTGCCTTTTTTTTTTAAATTACTGACCCCCCAAAAAACTCTTGTTATGAGACAGGGTATATTTGAAGGAGACCGCTTAACAGGTTGAGAGAGGTTCTCCACTACTCTGCCCTGCTGAGGCTACATCTTGAATATTGTGTCCAGTTCTGGGCCCCTCAGTTCAAAAAGGACCTTAGGAAACTGCTTTGAAGAGTCAGCTTACACCCACAAAGCTGATTAAGGGAATGGAACATCTCCCTTCTGAGGAAAGGCTGACAGAGTTGGGTCCTCCAGCCTGGAGAGAAAGAGACCGAGAAATGACCTCATTAATGTTTATAAAGATGTGAAGAGTGAGTGCCAGGAGGACAGAGCCAGGCTCTTCTCAGAGATGCCCAATGACAGGAGAAGGGGCAGTGGGTGCAAGCTGGAGCAGTGAAGGTTCCGTCTTAACAGAAGAAAAACTGTGTCGTGGTGAGGGTAACAAAACACTGGAATGGGCTGCCTGGAGAGGTTATGGAGTCTCCTTATTTGGAGACCTTCAAAACCCACCTGACTTTGTTTCTCTGTGACCCACTCTAGGTGATCCTGCCTTGGAAGGGGGGTTGAACTAGAAGGTATTTAGAGATCCCTTCCAATCTCTATCATTCTGTGATTCTGTGACTCACTGAATTTTTAAACCTTACTCTTCTTCACATAAGTAATGACCTTGATTTTATTCAGTTTCTACTGTCTGTCCCAAACTGAATGGTTCTATGTTTCTGCTAATACAAGAGCCATTTGTAAGCACTGTGCTGCTTCTTATGGAGTCTCTCAGTATCCTTCTAGGTCTCTCATAGCCTTAGATCACAGAATCACAGAAACATTCAGGTCAGAAAAGCCCCTCAGGATCCACCAAGTCCAACCTAAAACCCTACTCTGCAAGGTTCACCTTAAACCATAGCCCTAAACACCACATCCAAACAACCCTTAAACACATCCAGGGTGGGTGACTCCACCACCTCCCTGGGCAGCTCATTCCAGTCCCTGACCACTCTCTTCATAAAAAACTTTCCCAATGTCCAGTCTAAACCTCCCCAGGCTCAGCTTGAGGCCATTCCCCCTTGTTCTCTCTCCAATTACCTGTGAGAAGAGACCAGCAGCAGCCTCTCCACAATGTCCCTTCAGGTAGCTGTAGACAGCAATGAGGTCTTCCCTCAGCCTCCTCTTTTTCACACTAACCATGCCCAGCTCCTTCAGTCACTCCTCATAAGATTTCTTCTCTAGGTCCTTCCCTAGCTTCATTGCCCTCCTCTGGACCTGCTCCAGCACCTCCACATCTCTCGAGTATTCAGTTCAGTTTTGGGCACGACAATACAAAAGCTGAGTCCAAGGGGACAATCACCTCCCTGCTTCTGCTGGCCACAGCATTTTTAATCCAAGTCAGGATGCCATTGGCCTTCTTGGCCACCTGGGCACACTGATGACTCCTATTCAGCTCTTGCCTATTACAACCCCCAGATCCCTTTCTGCCAGGCAGCTCTCCAGCCACATTGCCCCAGGCCTGTAGCTTCACTTGGGGTTGTTGTGACCCAGGTGCAGGACCTGGCATTTGGCCTTGTGGGGATGTGGTGTGGGGATCAGAAATGGAATAGTGGTCAGACGGTCATGTACTGGCATAGAGCATTAGCACACCAAGTAGAGATTCAAGGACTGATTTTGCTTCAGCCAAGCTATGTCAAGAGTGGATCATGATCACAGAAACTATTCAGTTTAATGGCTGGTACAGTTCCAGGAATCAACCTTTCCTCATATGGCAGTGCTTCTTCAGCAGTTAAGGCTAGATTCACAAAGAAGCCTTACATACTACAAAGCAAAGCTTTGTAGTGTCCAAAATACCATTGTAACTGAGCAGAATATTGCCCTAAATATCAGGAAAAATGCAACACCAGAAAGCAAAATCATGAAAGCTTGAATGCTGAGCAGGCATATTCATGCACTGCCTAAAACTAAGATTTTTTTTTTCTGGATGTAGACATCTACTCTGGGCTACAAGGGAAAGTCTCACTGCCTAAGAGCTCTCTCCTGCAGTATCATGCTACAACTCTAAAACCGTAACACAAAAGTGTTCTTCATTTTGTTTTTCTGCAGATTCAGGATCTAGGTCTTCACTCACTTGGTTTCTCCATCATTTCATTCCTGCCTTATGTGTAGAGGCACTTACACATGCCAGATACAGCTGGGCTCACAGAGCCTTGTAACATGGAGCAGGGCACCAGCTGAAAACACCGAATCACAGGGGCTGGAAGGGACTTCGAAAGCTCATTCAGTCCACCCTCCCTGCCAGAGCAGTCACCTAGACCAGATCACACAGGAACACTTCTAGGTGGGTTTTGAGTATCTCCAAGGAGGGAGACTCCACACCCACCTTGGACAGCCTGTTCAGTGTTCTGTCACCCTCACACTGAAAAAGTTCCTCCTCATGTTTCCATGGAACTGCCTATGCCTCAACTTCCACCTACTGCCCCTTGTCCTGTCAGTGGGCATCACTGAGCAGAGCCTGGCTCCAGCCTCCTGGCACTCACCCTTTACTTACGTAGAAACGTTGATGAGGTCACCTCTCAGTCTCCTCTTCTCCAAGCTAAAAAGCCCCAGCTTCCTCACTCTCTCCTCATAAGAGATGTTTCATTCCCTTCATCATCTTTGTGGCTGCACTGGACTCTCTCAAGCAGTTCTATGTCCCTCTTGAACTGGGGGGCCCAGAGTGAGATACAGTGCTCCAGAGGCAGCCTCACCAGGGCAGAGTAGAGGGGCAGGAGAACCACTCTTGGCCTACTAGCCACAGCCCTTTTAATACACCCCAGAAAGGCATTGGCCCTCCTGGCCACAAAATCACATTACTTGCTCATAATCAATCTACCATTATGGCTAAATCTGCAATGCAATTGAGATTTGCTGTTCCTGAGAATGGTTGGGATCTTAGTGCACTCCTTAAGACTTCTAAATGTCTACATGATCTTTGTAGACAGCTGGGAGAGCAGCCCTATGAATCCTAGCCACCTTTACAGAGAGCAATGCTGAGCCACCTGTAGCAGAACTCCAGCACCTACAGTCTACCAGCACTGGTCATAGAAGATAACTGAAAGCATTAAAGGGGTACATAAAGCTCCAGCAGAGGGGTTTAGACAAAAATGAAAAAGTTGGCTACATCAGCAGACATACATTTTTACTTAAGTGCATCTGTCATTATTGGACTCATGCTACACCCCAAGGCTTGATCATTTGTCAATCTTTCTGAATGAGGTAGCAAGTAAAAGTGTTCTGTGTGTATACCACACTAGACAGGACATACACTGCTAGCATAAAGCTTCATAGCTGACTTCCAGCAAACAAAGCAGGTTTACACCAACTCACAACCTGACCTGTTATCCTATAGAGTGTTCTTACTCCTTTCTTCCATACAGTAAGACAATAAAGTCATAAAGTCCCTACATTTATAGCCCAGAACACTCCCTTCATATTCCAGTGTCTTGTTTGCTCTTTTAAGAACTATCACATGCTGTGCAGATGGTTTCACTAAATTATCAGCAATCACTCCAAAGTCGGTTCTGATATTCCTGTCCTTGGGGATGGTACTACTGGGGCCAAACACATCGCTGGTACAGGTCTATTAGTCTAACACATTTGGCCCACTGACCACAAAGTGCACTGCCTCCAATTACCTCCTCTCTCTTGCTCTTATCTCATTTTACTGACCCTGTACTTATCTTAGTCCCTTCCTTATCTAAAACACTGCAATCTTCCAGGTCCCCTAATGCAGTTCATTATTTGACTCCTGTTGTTCTCAGAGTAATATTGTCCCTTTCTGTGCTTTACTTCCTTCCTTTTCCTGAAGCACTCCCACAAGCGTCTTAAAAAAACACTGCTGTTTAGAGAGTATATTACTTTCCATCATTTCTTATGATTCTCCTGCACCATGTCTTTCAAATAATTATCACTGTGATTTACTCTATTGGCCATATAACCTCCTTCTTCCCGTACTAATCAGCTCCAGATGAGCTAGTTGGTAGGGCCAGATTGCCTCCAACAGACTTTATCCGATCCCTGAGCCTCACCTAGGCATGTTGGGCTCATGGCCTCTCTAGCCTTCTGTATATACACACAGAGTTCCTCACCAGGTCTTCTACGGCAGGCCCACCCCAGCGATCTAGGCAGCTGCTTTCTCAGCCAGTGTCTCAAGCTCTTAGGAACTGGTGCCTCTGCCAGACACCTCATTCTGCCTGTTTAGGTTGAGTACCTGTATGCCACCCCCTATGCAAGGCTTTTGACTGAGACACCAGAGAAAGCCCTTTGCAGTCTATTTAAAGCACTCCACTCTCTGCACACTAATGTCTCTGAAGTGCTACTGTACTAAGGAGTACACTCTTCACTAAGTTATCATGGATGAGTACAGAATTGGTTTAACCTACCTGGAGACAGAATCATAGAATGCGTCTGGTTGGAAGAGACCCTTGACGATCATCTAGTCCACCCCATACACACCTCTACAGTAAGCAGGGACATTTTTAACTTAGATTGCTCAGGGCCCCATCAAGTTTGGCCGTGAAAATCTCCAAGGATGGGCCTCCACCACCTCTCTGGGCAACCCATCCCAGTATTTTACTACTCTCATTGTAAAGAGCTTCCTCCTGCTGATAGAACCAGCTGATAGATCAGCTGCTTCCTATCACAGAGGAGGAAAGGAAACAAAACAGAGAAATCTTCTGTGCGAGGAACTGCAGTAGCAGAACTACTGTTTGGGACCCCAAGTATCCACCTGGTTATCTAGAGTGTGGAGGTACAGGCATTTCTTCTGAAACAAAACCTATCACAGATACTCATAAACCATGGTGGTGGTGGTAAATCCAAACCCAAGCCCCCAGCCAGTTAATTACCTCTCCACAATGCAACTAAAAAGCATGGACATGGGCAGAAAGGCCCACAGACCTTTCCAAGAGCAAAGACACAGAATTGTGGCTTACCAGATCCAAGAGCTTGATTGTGACCTTGCCTCAGGGGTACCTTCCTGTAACCTTTATTAACAGCAGGAAGCTCATTTCACAAAACCCCTTTAGGGTACGCTGCGTATTTCCGAGGTCTGTCCAATCAAAATATGTAATAAGGATCATATTGAAGCAGTTATTAAAAATATGAGACATGTCTAGGGTAAGTAACACTACAGTTTTGGAGAACATGATGCCTGGATACCTTCTTGGAGTTTATTTACCCCTTCTTTTAGTGATGTTTGTGGTGTCACTTTCACACAAAAATAGCTCCTTGAGAAAATGTCAAGGGGACTCTTCGTAGGCATTTCAGACTGTTACATAAGAAGATAGCACAGATATTCCCTTCCCACAGAAATGAAATTGGTGTTCAAGAGGGAAACCAGCATTTCAACCTCCTGAAGGAAAAGATTAAGCTAACTTGACCTACCTACGCAGTCACAAAAGCTGGGTGGTAAAGTATGGAGCTTTGTTAATGCATTTATGATTCTTAAGGATCTGATCAACATCATCTGTGTAATCTTGCAGCTTTAAAATGCTAGTCCTTAGCTTTCCACACCTTTGCTCTGACAGAGGTTACCACTTCTGCCGCAGAAGTAACAGAAGATGATGCACTGTGGTTCTGTCTACATTAAAAGAACAAGGAGGGCAGGGCTCAGTTATGTATTGCAGATGCTCCTTCTCAATCTGGTGTCTAAGCAAAACATGGGGGACCTCAGAGATTCTGAGGCACAGGCACCCAATCCCAGCCACTATGTCCTAAGCAGAGAAGCCTCTGATAAAAGAGCCAAAACAATTAACAAAAAACCACTCCCCTACCCAAAAAAAAACCCCAAACCAACCCACCCCCAAAACCCAAACCAACCACCAAAAAAACTAACCCAATCAACTAGTGAAAAGGATTGAGAAATTAATCTTCTAGGCTCTTACATCTAGATCCAAGCTGAGCACTTCAGAGTTACAATTCTCAGAGTGCAAGATAGCCGATTAATTTAGAGACTTCCAAAACACCTCTGAAGATTATTTGGAACAGATCTCAGAACTATTAATGTGAGCACTCCACTGAGCTGTTCATGGGTACTATTACCTGCTGTATAGGACCTGAAGCTAATGCTCTTCAGATGAGAATGCACAGCTATTAAGTGCACCTTTTGCACACATGTATCTATTTCCTACTGTTAAAAAAAACCCAAAACAGAAGAGAAACAACAACAGAACCCAACAAAACTCCAACCAAACCAAACCCCCACAGAGAAGGCAAAACTACTTATAAAATGGTATTGTCCTGTGAAGATGAACTTGCAATCCAAGCCAGTCAGTTGTCAGGGACAATAAAACTCTAATCACCAATCCTTCAGGTACAAAAGAATTTCAAAGATGAAAACATTCTGAGCACAAGTCTCTTCACAGGGAATTACTGAAGACAAACAGCACTTAATGTTCCTGTATCCCAATTTCCATTGGTTACCAAAGCAGCCAACTGACTTGGTCTGACAAGCAGATGGAATTCATGCTTTCACAAAATGTAATATTAAGATTTGCACCATAGCTGGTGTGTGGACAAGTCTAATTGGTGTAACCAAGAGAAAAGGATCAGCTCAGTCATGGAAAGCCACATCCACAAAGCAAAATTTATGTGTTGTGCTAAACCTGCAACCTTAACTGTCTCAAATGGATTCTGAGGGGATCTGCCAAGTCTTTACCCAATTTCTCCTCTGTTCAGCCACCAGTGCAACTGAACTTCACAGTGGAGGAAATCCGAGCATCTACAGCCCAACCGTGCCAGCATGGGTCTTGCAGTGATGCCCCCTAAACTTGCTTCATCATAGCATTGCTCTGGGCAGCAAAGACGACACACAAGCAAAGACACAGAAGCCAACTCCATTACAGTTCCTCCTAAATAGAAAGCTGCAGCCTGCATTTGCTGTCCACTTGAGGCACAGCTTGAAAGCAAAACCAACAAAAAATCCCAACCAACCAAATGAAAACACAAGCAGCTTCACTCCCAGCCCCAAACACCCCACACCAAAATTCAGTAGGGTATTAAAATGCCCCGTGAAAATGGGTTAAGTATTCTTAGAATCTTTAGATTTACACAGACTACCCTCCTCCCAGTCCAGTAGGATGCTGTGGCAGTCCAACTCCTGGCTAGAACTCATCTATACACTCACATGAATTGTTTGTACTCCTCACCTCCTTTTTTGTTGTGTTTGTTGGTTTTTTTTTTTCGTTGTTACATACTGCAGGAAGCCATTTTAGGCACTGGGAACAGACCATCATCATTGTATCATCTTCTGATCTTCCAAAAGAACCTTACTGTAGGGGCCTCTCCAGTCCAAATGGGTAGGAATCCAATACACAACAATCTTGCAGAAATCAGCTGCCAGATTTATTATTCTACCTGAAAACCCCAAACAAACAAAAACATCCCTCACCTTTCCCCCTCAAAAAAAAACAAACAAACAACCAAATCCCAAACAAACAAAAAAAAGTGGAATAAAAACAGACTTTAAATAAACCTCTTAGGTACATTTTAAAAAGGGTTAATCAGTTCAGTGAAAGACTTTTGATATCTTCTGTTGGGAGATCATGTAATGTTGGTCTGACTGCTTGTTTTGTTCAGTGAGTCACTACCTTATACAGATAAATATATATATTTCTTCTTAAATATTACACATTTGATGCATTTTTTTCTCCTTTTCTTTCCTCCTTTTTTCCTCTTTGTTTTTCCAACCCTTTTCCCAAATACCCACATCCTGCCACAGGCAAGAGGCGCTTCGTACTGACATCAAAGAATCAAAACCAATCCAAGGACTTTCCATCAAAGCATGTTTCATTTGAACCTTATTTCAATGGAAACCACAGTTTTGTTTTAAAGCAATCTTACTCAACCTTTTCCCTTTCCTTTTTTTTTGTTTTGTTTTGCTAATTCTGCAATTTTAGTCTTCTGATTCTGGGCTGATCAGTGAAAATTTAAGTGCCATTGAGACTTATCAATGATAGAATTAGGTGACATATTAAGGCATACATACACTCCCATGTTGTCTTATGAATCTGAGTAAATTAAATACCTGCCCTAATACTTATTTTTAAATGCATCTGTGGTTTCTAGTGACCACTAAAATCTTTACATTTTGATTAACTGCATATTAAAATATTCCTACCTTAACTAGTGTCTTAATTGACAGAAGATGGAAAATTAACCCACCACCCTAGGATTGTCTTGGAATTCCATCCATTACGATGAAAACTATTCTTGTTGTTTTGTGATTATTCATTCATTTCCTCCTCATCTCTCAGGAATAGAGGAAAATGATGTACTCTATATAACACCTACTTAAATTTAACTGGGGAAAAAAAAAGGGACCTCCAGATCTTACCCCCTTCTCCTTCCCTTTACACTAGGAAACAGAATATTCCAGAAAAGGTGCTCGTAAGCATTCATAACAGTTGAAGTTTTGCTTGGGCTTTTTTTTTTTAACCCTCTCTTGTTATCCATACAGAATAATGTATGTGGTTTGTGTTCACCATTTCCCCCTCTCATAAAATAAAACAATATGAAGAAAAAAAAACCAAAACAACCCCCCCAAACCCAACCCAAACAAACAAAACAAGAAAACAACCCAACCCTCAAAATTTAAATTGTCTTCCGAGCGTTATCTGATCACATTTACATTTAGTGTCCAAAACAAGTAGATTGGTAACATCAGTGCCAGCACTACAACGTCATACAGCGACTTCATGGTAATTCTTTGACAGTTCATTTAAGTCTCCGTTCCACTGAAAATTACAAAAGGTTCTGCAGAGCTTTCCTTAGCAAGCTGAAGCTTACTAGGCATTTGTGGATGCACGTAAAAGCTGCTTATAGCACAGCTATGGCCTAAGCAATTTTTCTAAGCAATAAATGGTTCAAGTCATCTATTTTGTCCTGAAATGCTACCTGTAGTTACAGCATTGCTTATAAATGGTCATAGTAAATTCAGCATCAAAGAGAATATTACAGAAAAAGACAGCAGCAGAAGCATTAGCATTATCTAGTATTTATATATGTTATCAACATAACACAGCAGTAAAAGGTTTAAATGCATATTAATGGGTACCGTGTCTAAAAATTACTAAAGTACCTATTTAGTGTATTGGATATTTTTCCCAAGGACTGCTTGCTGTGTCTAAACAGCATAATTAGATATGTGACTTAGTACAGTTAATTCCTATTGATTAAATAACTTATTTATGTACCAAAGGAAATGGAAGGATACAAAATGTTTTCTCCCTCCCGATCATGATCCTGTATTTAATGCTGACGAGATCATCAGAAAGCCAACCACATGTAATTACTACCCTCAAATGGATCTTGAAAGGTCTTAGCCGTTGTATGGGCCACGTATGCAGAGCAACGTGGCACCGGATGCAGCACATGGCTCACAGTCAGGGGTTTTGCTGCTTGGTCACTCTGTCATGAAACAGGATTTTCTTTTGAGGCAATGCAGGAAAAATAAAAAGAAGAAAAGAAATAAACAAACAAAAATTATTTCGAGTATCAGGCTGTTTTCAGAGGCGAGGTGCGAGGTCTGCCACTGCAAGCTTCTAAATTAAATGCTGTGGTATATGCTTTGTTTCTCTTTTATAACTGCAGAAAGACAATTAGGAATGGCAAGAAACAAATGCCCTAGGCCAGCTGTGCTGATACAATCATCGAGTGGTTATTTTGCACAATGAGAATTAACTGTACTACGGATACCCAGAGAAAATGTACAATATCTTATGTTGATATGAAACAAAACAGACATGATATAGCTTGGTTTTGTTTTGTACTTAAAACCTGTATGTTCCCTTCCCAAACTTAGGTAAAAAGCAAACCCACCCTTTTTCCTCCTGTTACACAGAATAACGTTTAGGTTCCAACCCTCCCCTTTCAAATAAAGTGCGCTGTCCATGGCAGACCATAGGAGTAATGCAACAGGAAAAGCCCCTTTTAGTGTACTATTTAAAAAACAAACCGAAGTCGATTCAGCTTTCCTCTGGGTCTTGTGAAAGAGGAGAAGCCTAAGGGAGAGGGAAAACACCCCCTTCACTGTCACTGCTGTTAATAGACATAGCCTTCGTTATAGGGGTGGGTGTTGCAGCAGCCACCGTCCTGCATGTAGACCATGCTCTCGTCAAAGTGGGACAGAGGCACAGTGTCCTCCTCATTGATGTGGCGCTCCATGTCAGTCTTCAGTAAGGGGCGCTGGTTGTCGGGAAAAGCCATGGAGAAAAGCGCTTCGGGGTCGCACACGAACTTGTAGACGTATCTTTCTCCAGCCACCTTAAGGCAAGGGAAGGGAGAAAAAGGTGCAGGGTTTAAGTTTTGCAACTCCCAAGTTCAACACAGAATCACACAATGGTTTAGGTTGGAAAGCACTTTCCACCAGTTTCAGCCTCCTTGCCTGTCGTAGGTTGGGAACTACAGGGTTTAAAAAAAATCCTCTAGGGACTGGGAGGAGTCTAGGGCTGGACACAGGAAAGTGTGAAATTTTTGTAAATCACCTAATTCTTCTATCTCTTTATAAGCTGGAACAAAGGTCAGCTCATTCTCCTTGTCTCCCCAGCCTGCCTGCTGTCTGGCAGGAGCTACTTATCAGGTAAAGGTTAAGGTTTAGTTTGGGCCTATGGGTGGCAGAGGCATTGAGGGGGGAGGATTGGAGCACCAGGGATTGTAGATGAGTTTTGATTTGGGGGAAAGTTTAAGGGGGTTGCTATGTATCCTGTATATTCTCTGTAATTTTTTTCTGTATCTTCCCTTTCAAATGCAATTCTGCATTTTTCTCCAATTCATTTGAAAGAGTCTCGTTCTGTTCGGTCTTTAAAAACCAAGACACTGCCATGGGCAGGCACACCTCCTGCTAGGACCAGGTCACTCCAGGCCATATGCAACCTCGCTTTGAATGCTTCCAGGGTTGGAGCCTCCATAACTTCTCTGGGAAACCTGTTCCAGTGCCTCACCACTCTCATGGTGATGAATTTCTTCATGTCTAATCTCAATCTAGCTTCTTCCAAGTTGAAACCATTACCCCTTGTCCCATCACTATGCCTTTGTTACACAATTAATACTGCAACAGCAGAACTGGTAAGGCAATGCCTTAGCACAGACCAAAGGGATCTGCAGAAGCAGACAGTGCAGAAGGCTTTTGACTTTGCCACACGTGATATCCTGTTGGAATACGGACTAGGCATTCCACGTCTAAACATTTGTTTGCTCTCGTTTCCTATACTTAACCACAAATAGAACTGCTCTTATTGGAAGATGTAAACAAGTTGTCACTGGAGTTGCAAAATAAAATGACTAAGTCCAACGGTCTGTGTGCAAAGTGGAAGAAAGAATCGCACTGCCTGATAGAGATCTGCATTTTGCTTTACAGGGATTGATTCATACTTACATACAAAAGCACTTAAGTTATAGAGCACGCTGATTGCACAGGGACAGCGTAAGCAAATACGCAGGCTAATATGTACTTAGCAATTGCTCATGCAAAGCAATTGGGACATTTGGATTTGCTTATGGAGGGGCAATTTGTCCAAAGATTCTGAAAAGTTTTCCCTTACTCAGAAACAACACTAAACATCTGTGTTTCATCTTCCTAAAAGCTAAAGAATGATATGAACAATGCAGAATTGTGGCCACGGCTGTAAAATAAAGTCATTGTCGCATCTTCTCAAGCACCTTATTTAAAAAATTGTATTTCAGAATATGAAGCGTGTTGCAGGCTCATGATTTACTGAAGTTGTTTTAAAATAAACGTTATATTGCCTACTTCTTAGAGCTCCACCTAGCATGCCAGTGGAAGCGAGTGAATGAAGGCGACAGAAGCATCGCAAACTTAACTCTGTTCTTGTGGGTGCAAAATAGTTTGAAGTCTTAATTTTTCAGCTTATTTATCCTACCGATAATGCAAAGCTTTGGTAGAGGCTGTATCTGCAGTAGAATGACTTGTATGAAGTTAATACCAGCAAGTTTGAGAGACTAAAGGTTGAATTCAGAAAGCAACTATTTGCATAGCCTGTCACCATTGCTGAACTTGAAACAGAAGGGGAAGAAATGTCTATACAAACTTCAGAGTAAAGAAACAATATGAATCTACAACCACCGTTAGCTTTTGAACATACACTAACTGGCCACACAGGGTGATCCCAGGGCAAACCTCAAACATTGCCCTGTCAGAAAAATAAGCATCTCAACTAGCTTTTAAACTATGTGTTAAAAACATTCTTGTGGGTAATAAAGTAGTAAAGAAAAACAAAGAGGTAGCAAGCTAGCTGTCAGGAGTACTTGTAAATTTTTCATATTAAATGGATGTGTGGGTTGGGCTGCATTATCAGCCTTATGGTAAACCCATCCCCACCTTTTCAACTTGCTTCCCTCTCCTTGCTCTTTATTTTTGCCTGTCTGCTGCCTTTGAACTGTGCCGGCACAGCTGCCTATGCAGCTGAGCTGTAACCTGCAATAAGGAACTCTTCTGCCTGAAGCACCACCCAGTAAAATCAACATTTCTGCTTCTCCCAGAGCGGGCCCAGTCTCCAGTGCACTTTACAAAGGCTCAATACACAGTTATGCGACACAAAAACGAATGAGGCACTGTGCTACATGAGTACCGTAAGCTAACACTAGCCTGGATTGTCTGGAGTGGACAGTGAAAAAATGAACACTTGCAGCAATCCCATCAACAAAGCAAAAGAACTTGTTACAGGTGACTCCAATCCAAGACTTCACAAAGCCTACTGGAAAAGCTGCCCAGTAACTGAAGTCGAGAGCATTGTTTCCACTGATGGAATTGGCAAACAGCAGGTTTAAATGTGCTAGCCATCACTGGTCACAAAACTAAGGTCAAGAGATATGGAACAAGTTTTACAGCACAAGGCATTCATTATGATCTTTGATCACATCTGCCAGTCGGGTAGATGGCAGCAGGCAAGTCTCTCCTATTGATTCCTTAGCCAATCTACACGGTACTACATAGCCAGACTTAAAAATAGACATGCAAAACAGCAAGCCACAGCAGAATAGGTTGAATACTGTCAGCAAGGCCAGACTGTTACACATAAATTATTGTTCAGCCTATTATAAAATATTAAATTACACTTTTAAATGATATTATTAAAACACTATTGGTAAAATATTAAAGTATTTGGTATGTTAATGGATATAATTTTTCTCCCCTATCTTGCACTTACCACAGCACCCAAGCACTAGGCAGCTCATTTAGATCAAAATATTATTCATACCATACTCTACTGTTTGCTTTTCCCAGGTGCAAGGAAGCTCTTTTGGGTATTTTTGAATGTCACCTCTTTCCCTGTAGTCACGATGAGCATTGTGTGAACCAAAACCACAGACCATTTTTACATAGGAAAAAAAACCAAACTTGATGCATATATTGGAAAAAAAAAAAGCTTTGTGTTTGCCTAAATGAGTGAAAAACCTACCTACCTAAGCAATGCAGTCACAAGTACTGCTTGTAAACTGACTTTTGGATTAAGATGCAGCCCTAGTGAAAGGTAATACAAAAATCAGCTACTCACCTTTTGCATGATTCCCTTTTCGTAGTAGTAGCGAAGCGATCGGCTAAGTTTATCATAGTTCATAGCTGGCCTATTTTTCTGAATCCCCCAGCGACGTGCCACCTGCCAGAAAAAAAATGGATTAGCACTCATTTGTTAAATGCATTTAACAAGCAGATCTTATCACTAGATACTTTATCTGGGGTTGGAGAACTCGGCAGGTGCAATGAATAATCACAAGAGAAAAGGTTGCCATGACCTGAATTTCCCATTGACTACTACAACTTTTAACTGGACACAGAGCCATCAGTTAAACTTGAAGCATACACGTATTTGCAAATGTGGTAGAGGCTTGGGAGTGTTCCCATTTGCTCTGAATAAAGTACATCAGTGAAAAAATAAAGCCATATAAAGAGATGATACACAAAAAGTATGTATCAAGTTCCACCAGGAAACTTCCATGTAAGATGAAAACTTTCCTTTAGTCTGCTGCCGTGCATAGTTGTCCTAATGCTGTGTTTTCCTGCCGTGGAACAGTAACTTATACTAAACACTCATACATACACTCCTAGTTCATGAACTAATACACACTGTACTTGGAATCACAGTGAAGTTAAGATTAGGAGATACGATTCAAAAGCCAACTCCAACTCTTAAATATTACTTCGTCAAAGAAAATGAATTACCAGAGGAGGCAGAGTAATTGCTTAGAACAACTCTAAGGTAGTATAAAGAATGAGACAGAAATTTTATTGCTGCAAATGCATAATTTCCCTTAGAAAATAATAACCAAACAAGGAGTTGTGAGCTACTCATGAAGCCATTCCATAGAGAACAATATGCCTTCTGCTCTGACTTATGATTTCTACTTGCCTTTACACTTCCTGTTTTATTGCCAAAGCTAGTTCTAGACAAAGAGACCTTTTGTTTAAAGAGCTTAACTGCTTATTCTCTACCTGAAATTATCATCAGCTGTTGGTGACATTTCAATTACTGGCTATACAAATGACTATCATGTCACCAGAGGGAAAAGAATAGTCAGAGCTGATGAACTCTTTAAAGCACATTTTATAAAAGATGTTTGCAAGGTGCATACGCTCTGGAGAAAGAGGAGAGCAGCCAAGCAGCTTCCCTGCAGACTGCTCTACGAAACTTTCCCAGGGGTGTTGGCAGCTTTTTTGATGCAAAGAGACAGCAAGCAGCACTGAGAACTGAAGGGGACTGACAGCAAAATCCATGACTTTGATCTACATCTGGACAATAATTTTTCAAATCTCTTTTGAAAGCATTATTTCCTTTCAGTGGTGCTGCTTTTCAGGCTTATGTAAATTACCGTGGTTCTGCTAACTTCAGCTATGCTAAAGCTGCATTGAAACATACCTCCAATCATGTCAGTGTACTCCAGCTGTAGATTAGCCTAGATGTGTAACCTTGATTCACCCATTCAACACACGCCTACATCGTTCTGTTTATTCCTACCAAATCTTTTTTCTGCATTAATCAGAGTCCTACAAGTCCCCAACTAGCTTGCATAATAAATAAATAAATACACAGCACAGATAACTACAACAAAATAATGGTGGAGAATATGCTCTATTGCATGGTGTTTTGATATTCCCAAATAAGCAAAGAGGTCCAGAAGTAGTCTTGCTAAGTGAGTCTTCCGGTCCCTAAACAGCACAGCATCTGTCAAGTGGAAAGGATTCAGGCTTGCAGCCTTCCCCCTGCCTCTCCAACTGAAGGTTGCTGTCCCTGTGACAAGGCAGCATAAAGGCACCTACCCCCAGTTCTTAGCCACCACAGCCTAGTTACCTATTTTCTGAATGAACCAGCAGGTCAAGGCGTGGATACATATTCGTTTTTGTTGACACCCTTTCTGCAAGGCAGCATAAACATGCAGAAAGGGATGGGATAGAAAGGTGATGTCACTGACATCCTGACCTGCCACAGATGAACCAACAAGCTCTTTGACTTCAATTTACACTTGGCAACCAGCAGAAGTGTGCAACTTCCCACAGGCTATTCTTATTTTAATCAAGTTTTTGTCGGATCCATGGCACGTGATTCATGTGAAAACAACTTGAGCTCCTTCGCAGCACACATGAGTGAGGCAAGTTTCAAGCCTCCTCCAGATCTTGGATGCAGTGCTGCTCAAAAACACAGAGCAACTGCTACAAAGTCAGAAGAACAGATATCTGGTTGACTTAAATCAGAATACCCAGCTATTCAGGGGATTACACAATTAAAATACATTCCAGGTTTACTCTGCTCCTTCCCATTCTTTAACTAATAAAATCTATAAAGGTTTTGCACCATCTGCTGGAAACCATTTTTCAGTAAGTCTCTTTAATCATTAAAAACACCTTAGAAACAAAACTAAGAGGGTAAAATAATACTGAAATACAGGCAGGGTGAAAAATTGGATACCTCAATTCACCAAAATCAAACCAAAACCTGTCCAGAGACTTCACTCTGTTCTGCATCAGGTCACGTAACTAAGAAGTCATCCATATGGCCTGCTAAGCATGCAGACTTGCCAGCAAAATTCTAGTTTCAACTCAATTCAGATCGTTCTGTGGTCAAATGCTCAGATGCATGATACCAGGATCTGCCATGGTGACTACCACTACTGAGAGGCTTGCTCAGAAAAACAAGAGCCTCTCTGGGTCCTTGCAGCAACCTGCTTCTCAGAAAGATGTCGGGAAGGAAAGGGCTATCAGTCCTGTTGCCATCCCCAGCTACTCTATCATCGCCTTAGGGCTGTTGGCAAACGATGAAACTTAAATGCAGGAAAGCTTTCAGGGCCACTTATGCCAGCAGATACACAGCAAACAGCAGAAACAGCTGGTGGCATGCAGAAGCAGCCTTACATCCTCAGAGCTTCCCACTCAGCTCTAACTCAGAGGGGATGCTGAATGAAAATTTGCTGTGGTCTCCTCTATTACCCAACCCTGTCCAAGGGGCAAAAAAGTAAACCAGAATGATACTGCTTTTTGACAACCCTGTAAATCTGATGTGGGTGATCTGATCACTCAAACTCAGATCTTGTAACAGTTTCTAGGGCTGTTCAGAATACAGAATAGATTATGTAATGGTACCTAGTCCAAAAAAGCATTCATTTTATCTCTGTTTATCACAGAAGTGAACTAAGTCATGCTCCAGCAAATGTTCATGAATACAAATAATTTTGCCTACCCCCTGAGTCCTTCATGGTTCAAGAGTTTTGCATGTGCCTGAGTATTTGCAAGCCTGGGATCTAAGCACGCACTAAACAATCTCACAATACAGACAAAGCAGGAAAACTCTGAAGATGACCTAAAAAGAGAGGTGTTCACATCATTTCGATGGGATTTTCCTGCCAATCTCAGCCTGCTTCTTTACCATTTGTCAAACTTGGGTTCTGTCACTCTACAGCCTAACATTCCCCGGTTTCCACAACTTCACACTGTTTGATGCTGAAAGACTACTCAAGGACAAGTGTCCAAAGGATTCTGGAACACAGCTCTATTCATCAAGTGGATCTGAATAATCCAGGCCCCACAATTACCGCTGAGTATTTTGTAATTCTGGTACTTGCACTACTTCTGTTATTCTAGCCTTGAGCTCTGTGGTAACAGGTTGGACTTGATGATCTATGAGGTCTCTTCCAACCTTGGTAATACTGTGTGTGATACTGCGAAGTCTACACTGAACCAAACCTCTGCCCCAAATAAAGCACTTCCCTTGCCAGTCCTTTCTGTCACCCTTCTAAAGTGCTACTGAAGCAAAATATTGAGGGAAACTAAGGCTTAGGTCCTAAGGAGCACTGTTACATTTGCAGCATAGGGCAGTGGATGTGAGGGTATGCTCTACATCTAACCCACCTCCTCTGGCTCAATCAGCTTGAATTCCATGCCTCGGCCAGTCCACGCTATGAAGTGAGAGTTTGATGGGTCATCAAGAAGAGCTACCAGGAACTGCCACAGCTGAAGGGAGCCTCGTCGCTGATACGTGGGTCCCTCGCGGTACATGCCTGGCTCCTGTTTAACATCACCTGCACATAATGGCAACAACGTTAGCTGGGCAGTGTGCTCAGTTTGTCAGATAAACCAGCAAAGCAATCATTAGGGTTAATAAAATAGAGTGGAAAATTCTTACTACCCAGCCACCCACAAATGCAACATTCCTCTGTCTGCTGTTAATTGTAAATGCTCTTATAACAATATATTAATACACTCTCTCACATTAATAGATGCCTCCTACAAAGACAGGCTGAAAGAATTGGGGATCTTCAGCCTGGAGAAAACTCTGGGGAGACCTCACAGCTCTATTTCAGTAACTGAAGGGGACCTACAGGAAGACTGAGGAAGGACTGTTCAGAAAGGCTTGTAGCAGTAGAATGAAGTGCAATGGTTTTAAACTAGAGCAAGGCAGATTTAGGGTTGGACATCACAAGGAAGTTCTTTACAATGAGAGCGGTAAAGGTAGCCCAGGGATGTGGTTGAGGCCCCATTCCTGGAGAGATTCAAGATCAGATTTCACATGACTCTAGGCAGACTGATCTAGTTGGAGGTGGCCCTGCTCACTACACGGTGGTTGAACAAGAAGACCTTGAAGAATCCCTTACAACCCTGTGCAATCTGTGAATCTGTTACAAGTACCTAAATTCAGTCATGACTTAGAGAAGTCTCCCTAAGTCTATCCTCATTTACTTCTGACACATGCAAATCTCACTCGCAAATCATTTTGCAATATCCTCTATCTGAAAGAGCATGAACTATTTTTGTAAGCAACTGTTAAGTCTGAAGAACTGTGTTTGTGTACTATACTTTGCACAAGCCCCAGTTTTGGAAACGTAATGTATGCTTCATAAAGCTGCAAAACCCTGCTGAGTGAAAACTTCTTTTACATGCAAATGCTTCTAAGGAAAATTTGACAAAGTATTTGACTTGGACTTAAACAGCATGTGCTTTACCTATAGGTATGCAAATCCTGCAGATATGTGAGTTCCTCTGTGGCACACTGGACTTGCATATAAGCATGTATTACTTTTACTCATATCTACATATTAGATTATTCCCCCTGAAAAGCAGTAAGCTATTTTTTCCTCAAGTCCAGAGGAAGCTTTTAAAAACCAACAATAATTAATATTCTGCTGGCTGTTCCAGAAACTACCAATTAAAAAACCTTCCTGCTGCATCACTCCTGTGCCTCTGATGTTTTCAAATCGCACTCACACTAAACAACTCATGCAACAAGAACAGCTGAAAGGTCTGATGCTAAAGCAGGAGAGTATTTTTTTCTGCACACAATGACAGCACTCCTTGATATGCTGGTAAAACTCCCCATTTCGACTACCAGAACACTAAGCAGCGTGACCTGTTTAATACAGAAAGCCAGGATTTTGTGTTCAACCACAGCATTAGGATGCTCTGATGGCCATTAGAGAGTCAAAGTAAGAATAATATTATTAAAAATGGAGCGCTTCCTTTTGTAATCAGGAAAGAAAATTGAGTCAATAGCTGTGGAAAACAAATAAATCAACACAAAGCTTTTTGGTTTATGTGAGTGAGGTTCAAGTTCCACTCCTGAAAGGTCTTCCTTTTCAAGGACAGGATTTTTCTTTTAATGATAGCTGAGCAATGCACAAATAGCAAGTGCAGTGTTACAGAGGATCAGATTCTTTGCTTGTGCCAATTTCTAGTAAAGCAGTTGAGAATACCCTTCTGAAAAATCAACACTAATCCTGGCCTTATCAACCATTTTTGCTTTACTGACCAAAACACCTCCTATTTTTACCTCAAAAGTCATCATGCTGCAAGTATAAACACACCTATTTGTATCACAACATCAATCTTCTAGAGTACAAGGTGTTCTCTCAGTGGAGAGTCACAGAAGCTAACAGCAGACAGTTTGCTTTGCAAGCACACAAATACTTCCAAATCTTTCTTTCTTTTCCATTTTTATTCCCTTCCCTTCACAAAACTGAAACAAATAAAAAGGATTTTCCAGAAAGGCACAGACAAATGCAATGCCCAAAGAGTTTTAACTTTTTGCAGTACAAGGTCTGATCTCATTCCCATAAATGCAAATATAAATTTGCCCCTGATACTGAAAACAGATCAGGTGCATAATCATTTTGGGAGAAGAAAAAAAATCTCACATGTGCTTTAAAGAAGAAAAACCAAACCAAAGAAACAGCAAAAGCATACTCTCCAAAGCCAAGGTGTAGACTTTCAATAAATCACCCCCCTTTCAGTGAATGTGTTAATCCAGTAACAATGCAATACTAGACTGAGCAATCTTCAGTTAGGTCTAACAGTACTTAAAATCTTCTACTTATTCCTTATCAATCCTTGTGATACCTCTGTTTAAAGAATGGGTAATTCTCTGAGTTACTTTCATTTTGAAGTCTCTTGTTCTTCAGCAAACATAACAAATGCTGCTAGACATGCAACTTTTGTAACACATAGATTCTTGGGGGAAAACAAACAAAATCAAGCAAGAGAATGAAAACTCCAAGAGTTCTCAGCATTGGTTTCAGCTCTGGTCAGAGTGCTATTCACATGCTTATTAAAAAAGATCTAATCTTTCCTACTAAAATAAAGGTGGACACACATACACCAACACAAAGAAGCTGCTTTAGCAAATTTAAGTAATTGGTCTCCAAATTACTTTCCAAAGTTACAGACTAACAGAGTCATCAGCCAGAAATACTGAGTCTATCTACTTTGTCTATAATGAAATAAATCTGAAACCAACTCAGTTATACCAGGAAACTGATTTTCATCAAACTGAAGATAATTTGAGTCATTTCTTCTAGCTGACCTCAGAATCCCTCTTAAAAAACAAAACACAAAACCTGAATTGTTATCAATCTCACTGAAAAATAAACCACCAGTACAATGTTTAACCTAGTGCAAATACACTGACACAAACAGGAAAATTCCCCATATACCCACTCCCCACTATTCATCACTTCACAGACAGCAAGACAAGAGGCTTAATCCTCAGTAAAACCAAAGCTGCTGCTTTGTTAATTATAAGAGCAGCTTTCATTAAATCTCAAACAAGAAATGGTATGTGATCATCAGGGCAATGGAAATGCTCCTATTACTTCTCAACAGTACAGGAACCGAGCTCCTCTGCCGCAACTCTGGATACAGCATCCTTGGCTGGCAAAAGTAGAACGATATCCTATTGAAGAGGAGACTTTGGTTTCAAGAGACAAAGGTCAGCTTTGGTTGGGCGCACTGCAAATGGTGTGTTAAGGAATCCTAAATTGGAACGTTACCGAGCCTTTTTTGATCAGCAACAGAGAAAAGTCCCTCATCTCTTCCTTTTTCATCTCCCCACACAAAAAAGAGAGAGAAAGATGTGTCATACGTACCGTCAAACTTCTCTGGAACAACGCAAGTGTCATCATAAAACTGCCTAGGTCCCTTTTCATACATGCAGCCTATAAGTTAAAAAGAGAGAGGTGTTTATATAAAAGATGCATGGAGAAAGGAGAGATCACAGGCTTAATGCCAGAGGGAACACTAAGTCATAGAAGAATCAGATTAATATCCCACATCCTTTCCACACCGCCCAATCACACCATTTTGGCCTGAGTACAGGGGTATTTAATTAATGTGTGCATTCCCAAAGGACTGTTTATCTCCACCTGCAAAAATTAAAAAGCACCTATTTTTCTCTATGATTTATTCCAAAATGTTTGTCTCATTTCCTGTTTGAACTAGCGTGGCTTTGACTTTTAACTACTCGTTCCTGCAGGTCTTCTCTCTGAGAGACTAAAAAGAAAGTGAGTCCTACTTGGTATTTCCTCCTCATGCTCACAGAAGTCACCCCCCTTGATGTTTCTTTCAATTAAGATCAGTCTGTAGAAGTTAATTTTTGTTGTTAAAAGACACTCCCTGCATCTCTGCATTCTTTCTAGCCCTCTCCTCTGCTCACACTCCTGCTTTTCAGGATTATTCTAACGTTACGCTTAACCCAAACTGTACGGCATGCCAACAGCAGCCTCACCAGCGCTACGGAGCGAAACAAAACATCCCCTCCTCTCCTGCCTCCCTGTGACCCTCCTTTTGACTGTGCAAATATTACAGAAGGCCTTTCTGCCATACAGTTGCAATGTTTGGTTGAGCTGGTTTCCCACTGTGAAACTGAGGAAGAGGAGGATGCAACCCATCTCAAAACCATTTTGTTTCCAACATACTGTTTCTTGGTTCCATAGGCCTGGTCTACATTCAGCATACTGAAAACCCCTTTAGTTTTGTGTGCCCAGATTACCAACCATTTCCAATTGCTTTGTGTGACTGCCTTGTTTTACCCAGTTTTTACCACTCTATCTTTGTGCCACAAAGTTATCTATTAACTTTGTTCCTTATCTTGACTGAAAATGTTGAATAGCAATACTCCTGATATCAATTCCTACAAAACTACAACAGAAATAATCTATTCAGAGATGATTGCCCAGTGACAGCCACTTTTAGATCTGTCACTTGGCCAGATCTTAATGTATTTAATGTGTACTTCATTGATATTGCTTTGTGCTAACTTCTTAATCAGAATGTAATGCAGTGGCAAATTGAATGCCACAAAAAGTCTAACTATGCAACCCAAGTATCTTTATCAATCAAGCTTTTAATCTCAGCAAAGGATAGAGTCAGATTTGACGTGACCTTTATTCCATAAAGTCATGCTGACTGATTTCCAAATCCAGAAAACAAATATTTGTCAAATATCACTGCTTTTTCTGTCTTAACAATTTCACCACCTCCAAGTAATTAAGAGCACCTAACATGGCTAAGATTGTATTTCCTCCATCTGTGTTGCCATTAAAACTTGAATCTGTTGAACTAAGCCCCTGCAGTTTGTGGATTTTTTGCTGATGTCTTCTACCTTATGAAGCTTCTCTACTTCATACAACTTCAGATACCAAGATTGTTCTAAATTTCTACCTCTTGCTCCCCCATCCCTAGTAAATACTACTTTTAATCTCTTTTTTCTGCCTTTATTCCATCCCAGAAGCAGTTGGGCTTTTATAATCAGATACATTATCTTTCCAGTTGGGTCTTTTCACTGGAGAATCAAGTCTCACTAGAGTACTTTGATGCATACAACTGTCTGAATTCTCATCAATCTTAAAACCAATTTCAGTGATGCTTGTGAAATTTGTCCCCTAAAACAAAGAGAAATAAACCTTAAAAACCCAACCAACCCAAAAAAAACCCAAACAGAAATCATATATTGACATGAAAGATACATGAAAGCATGAAGGCAGAGGGTACAACCTCTCTTTCAGTGGTCATTTTCTCTTATTTCTGTTGGTGTACTTAATTAATACATAAAAACGCTTTTACTTAGAATTATTGTGTCAGTGACCTGAACTCTGCCCTACTGAAATCACAAGGAGTTTCAGTATGCATCACAAGACCAAATGGTCCTAAGCAGCACCAAAACACTGTAAAAACTGTAACCAAAGGAAAAGCCAAAGTCCTTAATCGAATCTAAAGGATAAAATGGATTACTTTAAGAGTTAACTGAGCCTGTCACATCAATAGCCTGGAAAATATCACTTTAACAGACTGGGTGAAATGGACAAAATTTTAATTGTCTCTTCCTTTCAACTGCTAGAGGCCTTGAAAAGCAGGATGACTAAATTAATTATAAAATTGCTTCTATCCTGATCGACTTGTGGCAGTAAAAGAAGTTACAAAAGAACCAGCGCATCAGAAACTTGAGACTGGGAAGGGAAAAAAGACGATGCAAGCCTTCCCTAGCAGCAGAATTAAACCACTGGACCCCCAAATCCCTCCATGATTTTTTTTAGTTTTCAACATTTTCCTCATACAAAAGTGATACATAATAGAAAACTTAACTTCTGTTCTGTTTGGGTGAGCCAGGAAGCCTTCTTGCCTCATGTAAATGGAATGGCAGCTAGGCACTTCTGAAAGGAGAAGACGACAATGCTAGTCAAAAGACTGGAATTAAAAATGTGCAGGTTACCAATGAGACAGGCTGCAGGCAGAAGAGCAACAAAAAGGATGTCAGTTACAGCAAAGAGGAACCTGTCTGCACTACAGAGCAGCATGCACAAGGCATGGCAAAGGAGCAAAATCACGTGAGGATCACAGATCCCATCCCACACAAGCACTAGAACTCAAAACTGGTTTCGTAATCAACTTTCCTAAAAGCTTGGCTCCCATGACAGTTACACTTCAGACCATTAACAGACTAAAAAAACCCACAAAAGACAGCACAAATATTTTAAACTATCTGCTTGTACATCTATCTTTTCAACTAGTTTGACCTAACTGCTTTTAAACAATCACATAAAAAATTCTGCCAGTCGCACTGAAGACTTAGAAACTCAGCATTAATTCAAGGGAGTAAATTTAGAGTAAATTTAGAATAAGATATTGCTTTCTAGACTCCAAATAAGGATTTGAAGGATGAAGGTTGTTTTCTGCAGTTGCTAAGCATTTAACTTAGGAATTCAGATGCATGAATTTCATCCTCCACCTGTACCCCCTTAAACAAAATATTACACCCTGCACACACCCCACACACATCCGAGAAAACTACTGTGCAGATTCTAAGGAATACAGACATTTATTTGCCATTTCCCAGCTTTGTCCAAATTTGCAAGAAAAATGAGAAGAAACAAACAGAGATAATAAAAGTAGTGTTCTTTAAACGTCTGGTTTTATCCACCTGTCTTGCATTGTCCTCAGGCAGCCACATCAGGCAGCCACATCAGCCACATCAGGCAAGTCCCCACACAGGGACTTGCAAACAAAAACACACCATAAATGTTTGCCCATCTAGGCCATGTTTAACCCACTTCTTGGACATCAAAAGCCTTGCTTAACAAAGTCTATTTGATCTTATGATAAATACCTACCCTAAACTATGCAATCTCTTACCAGTAACTTGCAACTCTTTAAGAGATGCAGAGGTCGAAAGAGCAGACATTATATTTCCAACACTGCCTACAGACTCTTTCTGACTGCGATTCCAAATTTCACTGTTCACTGACTAGTGATGAGTATCAAAGATTTGGCAGGATAAGAAAATGAGGTTTTACACTGACTTCACAAAGCAAGTGAAACACAGGGCAGTAATAATAAGTTTCCTCTAACAGTCCATGCCTGTGCCGCACTCTTCATTGCTTCCTGTCTCGATGAAAAGCTCAGTGCCTGGCCTGTCCAGGCCTTCAGAATCTCTGAAGCCTTAGGCAGCTATTCTGAGCACCCACAGGAATCAGTGATTCAGTGATCACCAGAGTCAAGTATAGCTGTGGAGGCTACAAGTCAGGGCTACACGCAGTGGCTCACCTGCAAGGAATCACTCGTGTTACCAAAAAGATTGGATTTTAAGGAGAATGGAAAAATTTACATAAAAAGAGGAAGTTGCAGAACTGAAACAGATGCTATTTTCTATTTTAGGTAAAAATTCACTAGTACTGGCAGCAAACTCCTTTTTGACTCATGAACTCCACTCTTGCAAAGTGATACAGCAGAGTATACGGAATAAAGAACTATGCATGCTTCCAAGAAGTTGCGTTCTTAGCCAATTTAGGGTTTCATCTCCCATGTTCCTAAGTCAATTATAATTAACATCTGGAGTCTTTTTAAGGCATGCATTGTTTGTATCGTCATTACTTAATCTTCTGGTTAGCTTGTGCTTAAATAGTCCACAGAGGACCGAAAAATACAGCGAGGAAGAGTTTATTTCTTATAAAGTAACTAGAGTCTTGTTATCCTAAAGTGCTATCAGTTAATTTATGACTATCAGAGTGGGTCAGACTCTAATCAAATTGTAGAAACATTTCCAAAGTGATTATTCAATCAAATGACTAACATGGTTAATTAGGAGCCATAAACATTGCTCTGAAGTTCATCAAAGTAATGACTTGCCCAGAAAAATTACTGCTAATTAAATTGCCTGCTGCTTTCATTTCTACCTTATCTAATAAAAAGTCCAACCAATGAAATTTAGCATTGCAGTTCTAAATTGTACTAAATGCTTGACTAAGACCCAGAAGTATTTTTATAAGCTAAGCAGAGCTACTTCAAAAGAAAACATTTTAGTGCAGAAATTACAGAGCAATTACATGTTTTCTTCTACTTAAAGCATTGTTTCAAGACAACAAGACAGAAGCAGACATAAAATACTTTCAGGGCAGGATTCAAGTGTTTGAGGCGACTGATTCTATTACCTTTCAGCAATTTTTAGTCTCTGAAGAAAAATGTGCTTGAATTTAGGACAAACAAGAAGCTTATTTCAGACTTTTAAGGAAGTCACCCCCAATGTCTTCATCTACATCCCCAATGTACATCATCTTAAGAACAAGAGAGTAGCTTTTTAAAAAAATAACCTAAAAATATGAAGACAAGAAAAAAATATTTCTCTTTTATTATTAATGTGGAATACTTAAGGATCATTCTTCATTGCTCCACTTGCTGACAGCAACATTGCAGTCATCTTAAACCAACAGCTGTGGCCTTATATCATGTTTGTTTTAAACCAATTTTTTCCCCAGTAGCTATTGTTTTAAAATCACATGTAATGTAGACACTGCAGAAATGCCTTCTCATCCGGGACTGTCACACGAGAAAAATACTGGAAATAGGCTCTGCTGTGCCTTACTCAAAGCACACTGAAGCAGAAAAAGCCCAGAGCTCCTCAGGACAAGAAAAAAAAAATACATTTAGCAGGCACATGTTCTAGGTTTCATTATCAAGTAAGACACTTGAGTGGTCCCTCAGCAAGGAAGTACTTCATATGAATTATCATATCAGAATTTAAAGGATTAGGCTATCTCAGATCTGTAGAACTCAAAGTGGGTAAAGAATCTCTTTTTTGATTATTTTCTGAAGATCAGAACTAGGTTTCAGACCCTGTACAGACAGGGAATTTCAGCCCACGTGCCTAACCAGGCCAGACTCGGGGAAGACGAAGCTTCTGCAGGCCAGGGGATGAAATGATTGTCTTGAATGAATGCATAGACACGAAGAAACTGAAAACCTGAACCAGGATTTACTCTTCAACTGTTCCTGACCTTACAGACTTCCTAAGGGACACATTGTTACATTACACTCCTACCTCTGAATTACTTTTTAGCTCACTTTATCAACAGCACCGATCCGGGGGGCCCAAGGAACTACTCGTGTACACGTGACAAAGCACAGCGTGATACAGAGGTATTGCGTTACACACCTGTGTGCACAGAGAGGCTTAGGAAGCATGTACAGTCCTAAGAGGGAGGGTGAAGAACTTGAGCTGCCTCTGCCTGGCTTCGGCCTCCGCACGTGGCAGCTGCAGCTCTGGTGATGCACTGGCAAGCAGCTGCCTTATGCAGTGAGCCTGATAACAACTTACTCAAACACCTCTGCTTCCCTGCAGGTATAAACCAAAGAGACAGCAATAGAAGTGGAGCCCTCTTACTGTTTGCCTGCCTACTTCTGTAATTTGCACTCTTCATATTAAGAACAGTTTGGGAGCAGATCCCCAAAGTTTTGGAAGCGGTTGGAACTAGATGATCCTTGTGGTCCCTTCCAACCCTGACTGATTCTGTGACTCCACTGGCAGTGGATACAGGCAGGGCTGTAATTTGACTTACACCATATTCTCCTCCTGAATTGTCCTTTTGATCTGAAAAGTAATTAAATGGGTTTGGGCTCCTATTTCAGCAAATCAGAGATGGTGTATCTATGTAAACAGATTTAAATGTCCTGTGTGACTTGTCTACCCAGAGGCCAAGGGATACAGCACATGCAGATTCTTCCGCCTTTGTGCCACTGGACACAAAGGTGTACACAAGCCCCTGGGGTAACTGGGATCAACATAACGCCTAGGCACCACTCACACACGTCAATCTGACCCTGTGCTGCCCACACCGTGGGTTGCTGCACTGCCTATCCTCCCCTCAGGGCCTTGCAGTGCTTCACTGAGCTGAAGCAAACCTGAGCAACACAAGCATTTCTCTGGTACATGGAGAGGTGGTTGGTGCAGTGGGAGAGATTTTTTTTTACCAAGTGCAGAGACAAAGGTAGCATTTTAAAAATAACATGCTCAAGCTAGAACACATCATACTTATGGTTTCTAACTTGAAACATCACCATCGCACTAAAAGTAACTTTTCTGTTCGTAGATTTCCAAGAGCACTGACAAACTGTTTACAAAGGAGTGCTTCATCCCCCACTGAAATACTTTCAGCCTCCTGGTGGAAAGCAGCTGTTTGTCACACCACTGAGAAGCTCTAACTAGCTCAACGGTAAAGAGCAATAGTGAATGCACTGGAAAAGAGACACGGCTTTTTAGGTAAGAAAGGCAATTCTTCAAACTAGATTGCAACAAGTAGCTGAAGCGGCACCAGGCGTCACGAAGAAAAACGCACGGTCTGTGTTTTGCGGGCAGACATAACAAATGGTTCTTTCTGATCATGAAACCTATGAATTTGTAAAGCTGCAGAACATGTTTAGATTAAAATTCGTGTGTCTCTCCAAAAAGAGATATTCAGATTGAAATATCAGAGCTCGTGACAATCTCCCTATTATACAAGAATCGCTTCAGTTTCACAACTCCAATGCTGGGGAGGGTCAGGCTTTAGTTCAAACACTCTTAAAAGCACTATTCCCTTGGAAGCTACACAATTACAAGAGTCCTACAAACTGGTAAAATCCTGGCAACAGAAAACTCAGCATTTTTCTTTCATCAGCATGAAAAACGTGTGTGTATTGAAGCTGTATGGATGAAAAAGAGAGTCACTATCTTCTCTGAAAACCAACCTAAATATTAAGGATTCTTTTCCTAAACCATTATGCAGTTTAAACACATTCAGAAGGGAAGCTTTTGTTCATCATTTTGTCAGTTACAAGCCTCCGTAACAGCAATTAGGAAAAAAACCAAGCAACAACCATCTCCAACTCTCTGCAATCATAGATGCACATGCATTCCTTTCTTTAAAAAAGAGCTAATTAAAATTTGCTCCATTTCTTCCATCTCACTCGAAACAAAACTTAGGAAGAACTAGACTTTAGCCCCATCAACTCATGTCTAAGCAGAATCGTTACACACACACAGATGAAAAAAAAACAAACCACCAAACCTTAAGCAGCTTCCTTTCCACAACTTTGGTTTTTAGATCTGTGACAACATCTAATGCCTTTTCTGAGACCAGATGTCAACAGCCTGTCTAGGCGATGTGTAACTTTTTATACAGCAGAAAGGAAAACAAAGGCTCACACATTCAGCCCTGAACTGGAATTCCACATGGAGTTGATCTTTCGAGCATACTTTAAAATCGTGCCTTTGCTTTTATTAACCTCAGTAACTGTAAAAAGGATTTTAAACATCACTTCCCTTTAAATTCAACAAAAGACAGCAGTATTTTCTCTCTGCCTCGCTCCTTTTGTTGCTAATCTTACTGCAAAAATGTCTGTGTTGCCTTTTCTCCCCCGCCCCATCCCCTGCCTGTAAAATCGAAGTTGGACAAACACTGCACGGCTGAAGTGACATATTTGAATGGAATTCAGACCAACCAGTTCCTGTTTATGTTTCTGATTTGAGAATGTAGCCTTCCCATTCACTATACATTAGAAACACACCGAGGCCATAAATGGTGTCGGGTTGCAGGCAAGCAGGGCCAAGGAGCATTAATCACTACTTTAAGGCAACTGGCAAAAGCAGCAGCTGAGGGAACACTACACCCTTCAGCTCCGCATAAATGGACATTCCAGGGTTTGGCGTGTGTGGGTTTGGTGGTTGCTGCCTTTTTTTTTTTTTTCCCTTTTCCTTTCAGCATCCATTTTATGAATGAAACTTCAGGCTGCAGAGAGTCCATTCATACAAAAGCTGTGCTCACAGGGCTCAGTCTCTCGGGATCAATCGGTCTTGGGTAAGGCCGATGTGATTGGTTTAAGGCAGGCTTCAGCCTTCCATTACGGATTTAAAATGCAGCCCATGTCCATTTGACCTGCGTTAATGCACAAAGAGTAAATCCAGACTGTGCTCTCAATCCTCAAATCAAATCATTAGCCAGTGCCACTTACTGTAACTGTAGATTTAGAGGATATTTATCCATTTCTTTGAAAAACCAGGGACTGCAGGACAATTTTTCAGATCGTATTGTCTGCTTTGAAAGGAAAAAATAGATGTATGGCCTCCTGCCTATATGCCCACATTAACTTGTTATTCAGGTTTTCCCTTTGTTCAGGAAGATAATATCACAAAACGAATTCTATTCTAACTACAGCTTTCTTTCAGGCAGAATTAGTGAAGAGAGGAAGTAAGCTAAAAGGGAAACGAGTGAAAAGTTAAAATTCTGCCTTTCATTACAATCTTCTGAAGTCCAGATTTCCCAAGCTTCCCCCTCAGATGCTCTTCTTTTCTGCTGTCATACCATCCCTCTGCAGATTTTTGCTCCTGTGTTTTAAGAGCCAGTACAAAGTGCAGCACAGCTTGGCTACCTAACAAAATCCACACTCGCTCGCTGAAGCAACACAGCAAAACAAGCTCCAGAAGCTAGAGGGTGAAATATTTTAAACCACTGAAGTGAAACTCAGGAAAACTGCAAAACCAAAACCAAAGAGGGCAGACTTTTTAAACTCCTATCCCTTCTCCCACCCCTGCATTTATGCCAGCCAGATTTTCCTTGAGATCAGTTGTATTGCTGTGTAGAAGAATTTCTTTAAGGTTATAAGGAGATGTAACTTTAAGATGCGTGCACTGAGGCACCAGATGCAGGAAAAGGCTGGAATCAGTTCTGTCTGACAGAGCATTTTATAAGACTGTGTTCAAAAACACTACAAATATTTGCAGCCTGACCAAAAAAAAAAGGAAAGAGAAAGAAAACCTGAAGAGAATTTGAGGAAGAGATTAAGCAGCTGAAGGATTTACGAAGCAAGATCTCAACAAAGAGTCACACAGACAGACTGAAAGTATACATGCAAACTGTCCACAGAGATTTAGAGGTGGTACATTAATACCAAGGAATTGTTCAGGATGAGCCAAAGATGTGTAGCTGTGAGCAAGGGAATGGAACTGATCAAAGAGAAAATGTAAGCTTACGATCAAGAAATATTTCTTAACTGTGAAGTCTATTAGCCTGTGAAATAATCTCCCAGAGGAATAATTGTAGTAATA
The DNA here is from genome assembly GCA_013400475.1 of Tricholaema leucomelas. NCBI lineage: Eukaryota > Metazoa > Chordata > Aves > Piciformes > Lybiidae > Tricholaema lacrymosa > Tricholaema leucomelas. The sequence goes on from WAAF01015524.1 coordinate 312,406, forward strand.
ATACTTAGCACTCATACAGCGCTTTACGTTTTCAAAGCACTGTAGAAAAATTAGCCAATATAATTAAAGACAGTGGAAGAAGCACCCGGAGTTGTGTTGTTTCAAATGCAGCGTGGTCAATACACTGGAGAGTATCCTGGAAAAAGCAAACCTGTACTGACTCTAACAACTACGACTGCCTTTTTGTCTTCCTCATACTAGCATCACCATATGCCTAAACTTTACTTCCAGGAATAACTGAATATCCAGTTGTTGGTTAAAAATAGGGTAGGAAAGGGAAAAAAAAAAAACAACAAACAAACATTTCCCCCCCCCAAAATCAAAACAAAGCACAACCCAAAAATCTGCAAATGCTTCCCAGATTTTTCTTCTCCTGAAAACTATAATTCAACACTTTGTTTATTGCTGTTCAGCAAAGTCCCAAGTTTAAGGACATGTCAGCTGATCTCTAGGGAATGAGACGCTACTTGGAATCTTTTTCCACATTGCCTTATATTGATTTTCTTTCCAAAAAACATGACCATCAGGTATCTGAAAGGGATCCTCATTTTTTATTCTGTTCTCAGTCGTTAGGTAAATACACTTCTCTAAAGTGAATGGTAGAATGCTAACAACATCCTGTACCTAAGAAAAGCAAACTCAGGAGGTTAAAAAGTGACATAATTACAACTTCCTGCACAACCCCGACACAACTCCTTTGTTGCAAATCAGTTAGGACACAGCCTTTTGCCTCTGCGCTCTTGTCTCTCGAGGTCAAAACTGTCTGGGGGAGGGAGAGCCATACTGTAAACAGCTTTGCAGGTGGAGCCCCTGCTTCATTTGCTACAGAGGCTGGAAGCTGTGCACTTAATGAGGTAGAACATTTCAAGAAAGGAAAAGATGACCTCAAGATTAATACAGCTGAGTGGTCAATTTTAGGCCCCAACAGAGCCCGTTCCAGTCCCAACAAAGTTGTCCAAAGCAATCATGTTGCTCCTGCCCTGATTTTTAACATTATATTACCTTTAATTCTTGCAGTGCTTGATACAGGGGCCCCAATCTGATGGTCCGATACTTACCTGCCTAGAAATATCAAGTCCCTAAGAACTGAGTGGTGAACAGATGCAACGCATAATGTTCTTTAAGAATTATACAGTTCTAACCAGGCACCCAAAATAAACAGGTGTATCTATCTGTCTCTGCCTCTGCTCATCTCTGTACAGAAGAGCAGTTCTCCATTTACTCTTATAGGCCAACGCGAGGTATTTATTGCATGTGAGGCCTCAGAAATTAAAGGGATGAGCAACTCAGAAAGATTAGTAAGTCTGCCTGGATAAGTAATTCATTTAAGCAATGTGATTTGCATCATGGAAGAAAACTTTGGAGGTGACAGGGAGAGAACTCAGATTTTCTAAAGTCCATTCAAGCATATTAATTGTGGGGCTATTCTGAATTTTAGCTGTGAGGATAGCTCTGCTCATGGCCCTAACCTGCTCAGAAAAGACTGAATCTACCCAGATTTCAACAGATAAATTCCTGTCAATCAGTGGTAAGTATATGCAAGCAACAATCCCTCCTCTACTTATCTCTAACACCACAATGACACAGATTTTGAAGTTTCCAAAGACAAGGTCACAAAAGAACTTTCCATTCAAAATAACTATTTTAACTGGACAAAAATAAATATGACATTTAAACTGAGGGCACATGAAGCAAAACTAGAAGTGAGCAGATTCAGATTGGATGTTAAGAAAAAGTTCTTCACCATGACAATGGTGAGACACTGAAACAGGTTGCCCAGAAGGTGGTGGAGGTTCCACCCCTGAAGATTTTTAAGACCAGGCTAGATGGAACTCTGAGCAACCTGATCCAGTGTGAGGCATCCCTGCTCATGACAGAGGGGGCTGGAACTGGATGTCCTTTCAAGTCCCTTCCAGCCCTGACAATTCTGTGATTCTGTAGTAATATAAGACATGATTTTGGAACTAGATTTTTAATTGATACATGCATAGCCATACCTTAGTTTATTTGCAAATACACTACAGTAAGTAGAGAGGAACAAGTCTGCAAAGACCCTGCTTAAAAATAAAGCCCAGAATAAGTGATGTATCTCAAGTTTGCCCTAGGTGTCTGAATAAATCAATTTAATTCTCAAAGTGCTAACTCTATACGAATGCCCACTAATAACCCCTGTAAACAAAGGTCTTCAGAAGCCTTCTGGAGCACATGATGCAAAATCTGAAATTTCTTCATGCTCTTGGCTGCATCTTTGTGCTTGCAGTCATTAGGTATAGCAACAAATACTAAATACATCTGACTGGTAGCCATGGAAAAAAACCCAAATAATTAAATCCATGGCACAAAACAAGGCCTGACTGATTGAACATGTATGATACACTAACTTCTGGAGTTGAAGATGGGTAAGAAAGAGCTTCTCCTCTGTTGACATTTTTCTTTTTCCATTATCTCAAACATTCTGTAGTAGAAATTGCATACCTGCAATTACAATTACAACTAATTGATCTGCCATTTCCCATGTCATAATTAATGTCATGTTTTAATAGAGTTATAATCATCCCATAATAATGCTTTTCATTCACCAGCTTCCCACAACGTATAAAAGTATAGTGCACAAAAGCAATGAACTTTTACGAGGCTCTTTCAGAAGCATCCCAAAAGGAACATCTCAGTGTATTACAATGAACTTCTTAAATACGTTTCCTATATTCTTATCTGAGCTGCAATAAAATATCATGCAAAAATACTTCACCCCTACATTCCTCCTTCTCTGAACATCCATAGGTGAAAAATTAAATCAATGATTCAGTGACAAATACATTATGTTTCCTAAGGGGTTACTTAATGTACTCTTAGCAAGGATGGAAAAGGATGGTTTCTAGAGAACAGATGGTAACAAGACAAAATATCAACAGACCACAGTTGTTGACTGCAATTTATGAAGTGTACAGATGTGTCAACTTAAATGCAGTGATTCTGAGGCCAATAAAAGTACTTCCTGATACCAAGAGATTAATTTTTCATGACCACTGGTTACACAGCTTTTACATTTTTTAAAACTAATTATTCATCTACAAAAGAAACAGCAATTTTGCTTGAGCGTCATTACTATAAAGTGGAATGTTGGTCTTACTGGCACTGAAAACAAGAATAAAAAAGGCATGAGAGGACTGAATACATGTTTGCAGAATAAAATTCCTGCTTTTTTCCATAAAGAATATTCCAAAGAAAGATGAATGCTAGCAGTCAACTCAGATGTAAAGTAATAGAATACAATGAGGAGATCCCACTTCCTAGCTCAATATGAAGCATGCTTACAAAAGGGCCTTTTTTTAAGGCTCTAATTTAGTAGGATGAATAACGGTGCTTGTGTAGGTTGCAAGGGACTGGCAGTGCCTGAAGCTGCAGTCCCCCTTTTACTGTCCATTGCCACATTTCACTACGCAGATCATCTCTCCCATGGTGCTCTGTAAGACTAAATACACACAACCAACAAAGCCACATACCTCAGAACCAACGACCTGGTTGAGTTTTACATCTCATCCTTGTCATCTGAACTAATTTTCACCTTCTCTTACGCTTCAACTTGGAGAAATGTTTCACCCTGGTACCCTCTCTGTATAGGCCTAACTCAAACTTACCTATGCATCGGTTCTTTACTTGCCAAGAAAAAGAAAGCAGCTCCCTTTTCAGACTCTCCTAACAGAGATCAACTCTAAAACAAGCATCAAACATTGCCAATACCCCAAAATATGCCACTAAATACACAATGTTAAGTTAGATACAGAAAAGGCAATGAAAATCAGTTCTCCACTGAATCAAGACATAACATAGTTAGTTGTCATGGGCTGAACTTTCACAGGGGGTCTCAACTCTGTCGCCAAGTAGCCTTTGAGAAAAAAAATTGCAAAAGTGTCTAGCAAGAGACTGAAGCAGCAGCAGAGCACTGCAGGTACTGCAGCATCCAGAGGAGAGTCAGGATGAGGTAAGGCAGGGTCCCAACAGTTGACCTACTATCCAACTCGGCAGCTATGTGTACAAAAGCAACGTACCCTCGTCCCGAAGTACCACAAGCCCTCACTGAAATCTCTTCCTCTGAGCAGTATGGGGTTACAGACAGCCAGACAGTGGCACGCCTGAGGAGGAGCTGCAGAAATTGCCTACATCGAAACTGAAAAACGTGTTTTGATCGCATTTTCTTGGCTCCATGCTGATCAACTGTTTACCCCACCTAGCCCACTCCATGTTGTTTTAATCTCAGCTTCTCTCCATACCACCCTTTCAGCTTCCTTCTCCTTGTTACTTGATGCTCATTACTAAACTCCTTTTTTGTTTCTCCAATTCCTTCTATTTTATGAAGTATAACACAAATACTATGTTTAAGTTGTGACAAATATTTGTAGTGTTATTCCTTTGATTTAGCTTTATCCTTTCTATCCTTCCTATCTTTTCTATTTTGACCAGAAGCTACTGAGAGCAGGCTCTGCCACCACCTTTTCTGTTCTGTACTGTCTGTAGAGCAATAAGGCTCCATTCCAGCTGCCCTATAAGCACAACCATAATAAACATTATTAATAGCAACAGCGTATTCTCCACATCAGCAGCCTGGCATTACAGATTATGTACCTCCACAAAACATAGCAGTATGCACAAACTGAGAAGCTGACACCAATTTGGCCGATTCTTCTCCCTCATTGGTTTTATAGCTGTATAAACCCCACTTCAGCGGAGTTACTCCTGATTTAAAGTAGTGCAAGTAAGAGGAGAAACAGTCCTCTATTTCTGGCAGGCAAACGAAAGAGCTCATAAAATGGAGCACACAAATTCAGAGGTCAGAGATGAGATAGTACAGAACGAGCCCCTTCTCAAGCAAAGCTCAGTTTTGCACCCACACTATTTTTCTTCTCCAGTTTACTTAACTAGTGCACTTTCTGGACAGAGTTCTGGAAAATTAAATCCTTTAAAGAGCAAGCAACAGTGGCACAAGTTGCCATGTACTACGTAATCTTACTACTTTGCAAGCTCTCTCAGACGTAAATTACTCTGTGAGATTTAGAAATCAAAAAACCAAGTTTCAGTTCATATGATAAAGATGTCAGAAGCGCTGGCTTGGTCTCATTTATTACTCTTCTAGACAGAACTAAAGGAGAATCTCACCTACCTGAATCATACGCAAAATCCCTAGGTTCCTGTTTAATCATCAGAGGAGGGGGGAAATTCTGACTGGCTGCACCGCCAACCATAGCGTTGTGTTCATAAACTGGATCATGGTACTCCTGCTTAAAACCTTGAGGCGGGAAAGGGATGTTTGGCTCAGACATCTGGCGCTGATAAACTGGACGTCCTTCCCTTGGCATCGCAGGCAAAGGTGGGAAAGAATTGCAAGGTTCAGAGAGCTGGCGGCGAAATCTAGGATACAAGTTAGAGAGGTCATTGTAAAGGATTTCAGCTACATTTTATTCCCCAAACATCTTCACAGGTCATGACCTGTGGCTCTATCACTTTTTTTCAGTGGCCAAACATCTTGCTTAGGTAGAGTTCAGAAGGCTCAAGTAGAGTTTTGTGTATTGGCAACACTCTGATTGTACTCTAACTTACTCTTACCATTCTTACTGTTACAGGGGAACCATTCTGACAAAGAGTATTGTCTGCCTTAACACCCGGAATCATTCCAGAGTAAAAGTCCACAGTTCTGTCTTCAGAGAGAGGACAGACCTCAGGGGACAGGCACCTGCAAGGTTGATGCTGCATCCCAGCTCTAAAAGGAAGATGGTGTAAGCACTCCAGGAAAAAGGAGAGGGTGCAAATTTTTGCTAAGAGAAGCAATGCCTGAGAAGGCCCCTCTTGCCTTCACATGTTCCCTTGGTCATTTCTACATGAAAGAAGTCATTCATACAAGCCATGTTGCCATTCACTACTCCCAAACGCTCTTCGGTAGGCATAAAATGCGATAATTCAGTCTTAAGTTAACTTCATTTACCTGCAACACTACTCAAGAACCTGTGCTTGTTACTCCTTTCATAAAACATATCTAAATGAACAAATTACTTGGACATCTGCAGGTTCAGAGGCACAGACAAAAATACAATCATGCTGTTTAACCACCCTGCCCTGATGAACTGCACAAAGTCTTTCTGTTATCTCCTGCAGATTACCACAGTAGTGGTAACCCTCCCTGTACTAATATTGTATCTGCACTAATCCACAGCAGATACAATGTTGTTGCAACACACTGCTTAGTGTTACCACTCATCATGAACAAGATATAGTTTACAAAAAAAAAAGAAACAGAAACTTGTGCCTTTCCCTACGAGTTTCTCACTGGCGCACACACACACAAATAATGCTTCAGCTTCCCGCTTCCTGTACTTTCTATCTGAACTCAATTTGTGATCTCTTAGAGCAAAGTGGATGAATGCAGAGGTCTGATTGCAAAGGCAATACAAACCTTGAGTATCAACTCCTATGTTGCACATGTTTCTAAAACTATTTAAACTCTAACATCTGTGATAATATTGCTGTGAACTGGGTCTGACAAATATTTACTGCTACAGCTTAATTACCAAATACTGTGGGAGCTACAGTGATAGAGACTATTACAATGTAGTAGTGGAGATAAATTATTTTTCTTAATGCTACTGTAAATATCCTGGTTTGCAGCAGAAAGAGTACTGCACTGTAACACTGGCTTTTGCAATTCCACCTACACCTGCAGAAAATAAACTTAGAAACTCAAATGTATTATGAAACAGGCTGACTGGCACTGCATTCATTTCCCTCTTTTCCTTTTTTCATTAGCCAAAAAAAGAAGCAGAAATTATCATTAAGAACTGTCAAGGAGTGAATCAGAAAATTGCAACTTGAAGTTAAAATAAGAAACAGGCTCACTCACAAAGCCTCAAAGGAAGTTAATAATACTTGTTGTACTGGAAGCTTTGTATGGAATCAAGCCATTTGTTTATACAAGTGGATTTGATTCCTGTTGGTACTTGTTAGGACCACTTATCGTTCATATATTCATGCCCTGTATGAAGATGTATGCGCTATATGTTCTAGATACTAATGCTTCCATATGCCACTGATGCATGTTCCCAAGAAACATGCCAGGAGTTAGAAATTTAACTCTGAACTCACATAGGTAGGTCATTTCTTTCAAGAACATTTCCTGAACCCACTCATTGTAGTAGCACATCGCCTTCTCAATCAGAAAGATTTTGATTTCACAAGACTACGAAGAAACATGTTTGCTTCAAACAACTGGATGTGACAAGATTCAAATTCACTAAGAACACAGGGGAAAATACCTTTCACTACAATTCTATCTTTCTTTTAAAAAAAGGAGAAAAATGAGGGGTTTCTGGCCAAGTCAGCTCTTGTGGACTCCACTGAACACACGATGTTCTGTTACGGAAGGGAAGCATTAGTGCAAAATGCTACAGAACATGACTATCAAAGAGGGTAGCTGGGGAAGACTAATGTAAAGAGCCTACAAAGCTTGTGCAGGGCAAATGTTAAGGTTACCCCTAACCCTATCAAAATACACGCTAAGGTGTATGCAAGTATCTATAAACACTCGTCTTAGGGCTGACATACATACAACTTGAGTACTCTATTTACAAGTTGCTTCTTTATAACAAAAGATTCTCCTTCTTTTTTTCATCTGCAAAATCCTATTACTGCTTTCATGCACAGAAGCCATTTAGCTTCTGGAGATTTCAGTCTCCTGACAACTTGACTTTGGTGTGTATACAGAAACACATTTATTCACCATCCTGTAATCAAAACCACTGCCTGGCTTCACTGGGGGCCTGCGTGGTTAGACCACAGTCCACAGAGGGGAAAAGAGATGGTGACTACAGCAGCTGAATGGGCTGATTCAGTGTTTCTTCACCACCAAAGGGCCTGTAGAGAACCTTGGGTGATACTTAAAACTATCTCAGTAGAGCACAAAACAGCAATATAAACCTTAGCAACCACTTCAGAAGTGATCTGCACAAATCCCTGGAGATAACAGCCCTTATTAGAGGAGAAGCATGCAAATCACACTCCCAAGAACTGAGATTTTCTTTTCAGGTGCTTCTTAATTTGCCAATGTTTAAGAGCTAAGTTGAGTTCCTGAACATATTATGTATCTTTACATACAGCTGAAACTTTTAATGCTCAGTGCAACCACACAACACAGCAGACAAAAACAAGTTCATGCAGTAAATGTAGCGATAAATGGAATTCCACAAAAAAGTGTTTTGTCTCAAAACTCAGGGAAATCCACTGAGCAGATTCATTGCAAAACCGAGTTCAGAAAGATAGTCAGTTGTCTGGGGATTTCTAACATATCAAAACAAACCCGGGTGACTTAAGGACAGTTTAAGCTTTAATTCTAGACTCTAGTTCTTGTGGCTTTTACTCAGACTAATGTTATTTAAGCACAGTTTATGTTGGCATCTTTGTTTGAAATGCTACATTTCAAAAGGGGTTGGAAAAATTATTCACTCTTCCAAAGAGTATTCTGAAGCAGCAGCACCACAACATGACCACTTATCACTTAACACAGGTGAACAGCTTAGAAAGAGGCCAGTTATTTACAGCCAGGATCATACCTGTTAGTGACTTCACTACCTCGTAGGGCTTACTAGCCTCAAGTGAATCACCGAAGGGACCTTGAAAGACCATCTGGTCTAGCCTTTTCATGGGAAAGGGAATCTAGCTAAGGTTACCTAGCACACTGTAATCACCCTCACAAGGCCAAAGAATCATGTCACTGAAACTTGTATCACTGACAACAGCAAGTGCAGCAAGCAGGTTTCAGAAACTACACCTGTTTCTGACATTAGGTACCTTGCTGGTTTTCACCTTGCTAGCCCGACCCAAAAGGAAATAGCTGTGGAGAGGAAGCTACTGCTACCCTTGTATAAGACTTGCAGACACAGACAAAATACTTTCTATACAGGTCCCGTGAGTGTTTTGTGTTTTACCTGTGGTCCATAGGGAAGCTGCTGTCTTGAATGGATTGGGATGGAGGGAGATGAGTAGGGAAAACCCGGTCAGGTTTAGGAGTCTGAGCTGAGTTTGGGGAGGCATGGTGCAGCGGTGACACAGGAGTGCTGGATGGCGTTGGTGGGTTGGAGGGCCTCATTCCCACTTGTGGCTTCTGATCATAGGCACTATCAGTAAGGCAAGAGGAAAGAAGGTTGGGTTAATTTCTCTACACAAAGCAACTGTAGCATCTCCATCCAGGAAAAAAACCTGGATTTTGTTACAGCTACACCTTAGTACACATATTAGGGCAAAGAAATCCTCTACATTGCAAAGAGGACAGAAAAAAACATGTTAAAGAGAAATAGTTCAACAAGGCATTTTCCTCCTCTCTGCGGCACAAAAATATATGTACCTTTTACAGATTCAGTCTTACGGTGACATTCAAACAGGAGGTATACAAAATACTTCAAATTCAAAGCACCTGGACTAGAGCACAAAGAGCTGGCAGTCCCTGACAAGGCAGTCTTTTAGAGCTTGCACAAATCACAAAGACAGACAGCAAAAACAATTCAGCTAGAGGGAAGATATCTGACCCAGAAAAGCTATAGTACGTTGGCTTAGCAACCCACACTAGGATGTCAGCAGCCTCTTCCAACAGGTTGGTTTTTTACCCCCATTTCTTCATAAATAAATTGCTGTTCCTACAAATACACAGATGCTATTTTCAAAGGTGTCCCAAATCAGGAAAGGACTTGAGAACACTTTGATCATCCCTCTTTCTAAAAATGAAAAATGCAGACATCAGGTAGAGAAGAGTAAGAATGAACTTCCATATCATCCTACATCAGGTCACCCATCAAATACATCAATACACGTATTTGATTTTTGAAGCTAAAATCTCTAGGACTGGCAAAGGTCTTTTCTTTCTCTCTTTTTTTAACTTAACCTTTCATACTGAAAAAATTAAATGTAAACAGTTTAAGTGCTAGCAGTTTTGGTAGCACATTAATGAGAATAAAAACTCACAAGCTAGATGAAAGATTCTAAAATAGACTAAAATGTCAATAAGAAACCCTTCACTGCTGACACCGAAGAAGGAGTGACACTTAAGTGCAAACCAGATGAAAGTCAATGAAGAATGCAGTAATATCAAGGCCCTCCACCCTCACAAATAAATAAAGCTTTTATTATCGATCCCTATAAAAGACAACTTGCTTTTGAATAGGTAACAAAGGTGCAGAATGAATTACTTTAAACTGTAGTCACCCATGAACATGCATGTATAATACCTGCAAAACTTGTGAATTACCTAGGAGTTGCTCAGATCTGCCAGTCTCCTGCCTGTTATGCAGAACTTCCCTTCCTAATGCGTGTAATGCATTTTGAAAGTACTTCCAACACAACAAGATGCTCCTTCCTTCTATTTCATGCTTGCACTCTGGCTTTTTAAACCCTGGCTATCTCCCACGGAGGAGGAACTGAGAATATGCATTTTGATGAAAAACACTGCTTTAAAACGGTTATGTAAGTGTTTGATACAACTGTAAACAACTCCATCAGTGTTCATCAGCTAAATGCATTATCTCATCAGTCTGTTATCTGCTGAAGAGGTAACTTTTATAAGATCTCTATTATGGTTTTATTACTCTTTAGTCAGTCCTCATTTAAATCAGCAGTTCTCACTGCAAACACGCTCCTAATTGCTTTACCTGACATTGTACAGGCACTTTTCCCCATAACTGAACTTGAATGGTTGCTCTTGACTGCAAGTGGAGCCAAGTTCCGAACATGGGCTATGGGGTTCCTTCTTGATTTTCACAGGGAGACCATGAAAAGCCACTGGAAAGAGAAAGAAAATGTAATTAAAACCCAAGCACAATATTAACAATGAGCTTTCTCAAGAAAGCTAGGCACTGCTAATTAAATGCATGATTAATTAAACCACTGTAATACTAAAAACAATATAGGAAATAAACATTTGAAATACTTCTCCGGGTGTCAACTGAAAAATAGACACCAGAGATCCTTCGCATTGGCTATTAGCACTTTTATTGTTTAATAGAATGATGGCCAGGATCCCATCTCATTAGCAGCAAAATAACAGCCCACTTATATTTGGCTTAACTACTGTAAATGTTGTCAGAGGCAAAATACTTCCCAGGCACCAAATGTTTCCAAGTAGTATTAGTGAGGTAGCTTTTCACTATAAATGCAATAGTAGTTCACTTCAAAGACAGCTACACAAATGACTCCAGAATAAACTTCTCACATATAAGGCTCAAGTATACAATCAGTATTCTTTTTCTCCTACAGAATGCATGATAATTTGCAGTGAAACTTGTGAACCTGGATGATTACACGTGGCTTTGGTTAAAATCGACATCTGAAGAAAAATACAGAAGAAATGGCTTCAGGAATTTGTCTCAGAAATACACAAGATAAAATCCTAGCCTCAGAGTCAATAGTAAATGGGATACAGACACAAATCGAGGAAAAAACATAATCATACCTTTTAAAGGGTATAGAGAATAAAGGGAATGTGACAGAAATGCAGCATTAATTAGAAGCACAAGTTAGTCTGGATTAAGCTGAAGGCCAAAGGTAAAGACAAGGTTAACCAGTATATTAGTTTAAGGCAGCCAACTTCCCTTATTTCACAGTGAACCTTAATCAAAATTAAAGCAGAAGAAAATTCAAAGTTCACCTGACCCAGAGAAACCTCAAGTAAGTGGCTAGGAGGACAAAGGATGAAAAGACAGCTAGTTAACAGCTTGAAAACACATCCTTCAAGTTCTAAATAAAATGAGGTTGTAAATACGTTTTTGAACTCTGAGAAGCCTGGAGTTCAGAGATCAATTTCATTGTCAATTTTTGATGCTGTCACCATAACACTGTAGTCTCAACATCCTCCTCCATGGAAATCGTGCATGTGCAGCAGTTCCCACTAGAGAACCTCAGCACAAAATCAGGCCACTGTTATACACCACCAAGCAGGCTGTTTCCCTTCCATTCCACCTCAACTCAGGAAAGACAATTTGTTACATACAATGTACTTTCTGATACTAATCCACCTGCAAACATACATGTGTTCAAGAGGGATAGAGAGGATCACGAGCATCACAATCAATAAACTTAGAGCATCTTCATGTTAGGTCTGGATTCCACATTCCCACCATGGGTTCTTCCACAGCTGGACAACATTCAGAGAACCCTTCCACAAACAGGTCTATTATCAGAGTGCATCTATTTCACACCGGCTCATTGACTTGACTTACAAACTTATTACTTGACAAGTTACTAGTTCTTACTATTGCCTTTCAGCTGAGACATCTGCAAGATAGCACTGTGTTATTCTGCCACATATTTTCACAAAACTCACAAGAATTGTCTCTGAAACTGCCATACAGCTATTTTGGTGGATAATAGTCAATTATCTAGGAAGATTACAAAAGGAAAAGCAGACAGTTCCCAAATACACAGACACAGCGCAGTATCTGAAGAGACAGAGAGAAGTGGTAAATGTCACAACAAGGAAAGAACTCTTTCTGTACAAAACTGTCTGAACTTGCACTAAAATAGAAGGCCACAGGGACTTTGTGAATAAAGACATTCATATTTAACAATAGAGCAAAACGCAGCCCGGTCAGCTTTCCTCCATAACCGCAAACCAGGCTGACATCCCCTAGTTCAATTCCGTTTTTTTTTTGCTGGTGAACTCCAACTGCTGACTCTCCTTGCATGTCTTGGTCAGATAATGCATGCTGCACGTTCAGTGCATGTGATGGGCCCCACAACTCCGGGATGGTGGCTCCAGTGCCAAGGGAGGCAATCTCTTTGACTTCAATCCGAGAACGAAAACACAGCACACGACAAGACTTTTTTAAAAGCCAGTATCACATATTCACACAAAGGCTACATACTGCTCTATGTTGGATTGTTGTTTTTTTTTTCTTATTTTAACTTTGCTACTTCCTCGGAGTTAATCTGTTATGAAAAATTACTTCCCTTATTTATTTTTAAATAACGGGAGTACAGAGACTCCCACACCACAACCCTGTGCGGAGAACTGGCTGTGTATTTCATCACAGCGCTGAGAGCCTGAACGTCTGCTAACAGGCAGTTTTCCAGCTCACTGGCACAGGCACAAGTGAAAGCAGCACATTCATTTTGTGCAATTTGCTTTACCTTCCCACATGGAGTTGGTGCATGTAAAAGGCTGTTAAGTACTAAATTATTCCTTATCAAATCACCATCATCTAGAGTCATGATCAACACTAATTAAATTACTTTCACTGAACACGGCTCCAGCCTGCTGCCTCGGCTGTGAGGTACATTTTATTTTGCTTACTGTACAGTCCTAGCAAGGTACAGGGCACAGTGCTAGAAGGCATCTGTGCTGTAGTTTTAATTAAAGTTTACCTCACCTTCCTCCCAGCTTTATAAGCTAGGGTAAAGTGTATCAAATCAAGTAGGTTAACGCCTTCATTTCATTTAGGGAAAGCATTACAGTCCAAAGTGATTTTATATTAGATCTTTATCTTAACTACGGCCAGAAAGATAATGTAGCTGTAAAATTTAAAGCCTTCCTCAGGCAGTCCCCTGACACAGTCACCATGCTAAGCTTTATCTCTAACTTCTCAAGTGTACACTCTTAGCGCCAGAAAGGGAAAAAAGACAGCCTGAGAAAAATACTTGGTGCATTTCTGGGGGGGGCTTTTGTGAAGGCTCCTTGACCTTCCAAACCCACATCTTAAAACGTGGTTGAAGACAGACTTATTTCAGCAGTAATATTCCTAACGTTGAAGACAGTTCTTGTATCACCAGTGAAACCCTCCACCCGTTGCCCTTTAGTGTGGTACTCATTTTATAGCGCACCTCGTGAAACAGACTTTAAACGTGTAGCCTTTTGCTAAGATGGATTTTATACTGTTTTGCATTTGTTTTCTTTTGAGAAAAGCAAAGTTGTTCATTTATACAATCTAATTTTAGCATGGCATACCAAGCTACCAACACATCCAAATTAACAAAATGACATTTCAAACAACCAGCTCCCCATCACTTCTTTCTTCCTGATGGCAAATTCATTTTGCTTAACCTCAGAAGAGAGTCTCAACCCTATTAAAGTAACGGGCACTCTGTCCTGATAATGATCTTATTAAGAAGTGACCAAGGGCCAAGATTTCATCCTGAGTGATCACTTACAGATAACCACCTCCGAACTTGAACGGCAAACAGTCTTACAGCATGTATTTAGATGGATGGCTTCAACACCTCATATCAACTACTAGGGAAAGTCAAGCTTATTGGTATCAGAACAAACTCAATCTGCAGACCCTCTCTGGAGCTCCTCCAAAGTCAATACGCATATATAAGGCAAGCAGAAGGACTGCTACCATCTGCAGCAAACTGATTAAGGTAAAGTACGTTACTCTATGCGTATTCTCTGTACATAAATATACCTATCTATAGCTGCAGAGTAAGAAAGTTTCCACGTTATACATAATGTGCTGTTCTACAGACCTGGACTTCAAACAAACAACAATTCCACCATGAAGAACACTCGCACTGAACATGCAAAAATAGAGGGTGAAACCTGCTATCCCTTGTTTGGAAGCGTCCTTCTCCTTTGCTGTCAAAAGCCTAACCCCCAAATGTTTTATTTACTGTAACACCCAGTTTAAGGCTAAAATGAAAAAACAATTTTATTAAGAGCTCTAAAATTAAAGGAGGAATCAGTTGTCTCAGAGGAGACTGATTTGTATACTTTCTAGCCTAAGGAACGGGAAATGTAGTACCTCTGTACAAGTAAACCTCAATCACTTCTTTTGAGAAAGCCTCAGAAATGCATCACATCAAATATAAACACAACCAGTTAAAATATTTTCAAGAGATTATTCAAGATAAAGAAGAAATAAAAAGTATTTTATGGGCAATTGCAAGTAATTTTTCATTTTGAGCCAAGAAGCTGTAGTATTCAAACTTCAGATTCCTGTCCAGAACACAAAATCAGGTTTTGTTTTCTGGATATGAAGAACTAATTGAAATGTATTTTTTTGAAGGCCTGAAATACTATTGGTAAGTCAGCGATGCTGGCTAACAGCAAATAATCTTGACTCCACTGACCACAGAAACAAAGATGTCTTATTATCAGCACTTGCAGGACAAGATTATTTACTATATAGTATAAAATCAACTGACAGCAGCAACTTTGCCTGTGCTAGTGAACTCCAACGTCTCCCAAGTAACACTACACTTGGGTATTAAGTTTGAGGACTTTGTGTACCTGCAGAGGAAAGGAAGTAACCAGGAAGTCACTCTAAGTCATGCCCTGAACGTTCCTGCTGCATGTTTCTGAACTGCTTTTCACGTTTCTTTCCTCTCAAATGACTCTCCAAACTCCATTCAGTAAATAAACTAATTCATTTTATATGATCAGTTGAGGCAAAACTGTTAATAGGCAACAGAAGTTTTGAGAGATTTCTCGAATACATTCAAATAGAGGGGATTTGACTTTCTTAAGAGCAAGATATAAAGACAGAAGATGTAAAAATATTTCAGGTCATACCACTACAACTTCAGGTGCTAGACAGACTGAGGTGAACCAAGTTAGTAGTTGGTAAAATTTCAGAAGCAAGAAGAGAAGGCTCCTTTACTGATAAAGCCAATACTGTCACACTTTAAACCTATCTGCCAGTACACACAGAAATGCACGCAGGCACTTGAGATACATCAGAGTCTCTCCAAGATTCTTTTCCAGTACATTTACCTCTGCCAAGCCCTTCCCTTCCCCCAACACACAAAAATCCATTACTAAAGGGTCTAATCTCAGCTATCAGCACAGAGTGCCTTTTATGGAGCCATTAAACCATTTCTCTTGTTTACAGTGCCTGAAGAAAGATGTGAATTATGTCTGTGACAAAACAGGCGATAACATTTCTAAACTGCTATCAAAATGCAAACTGAAACACACTTAAGGACAGGGACCCTAATTCGTGTTTTTGCAATTTTCCTCGCTTACTATAACTTAACAGCACTCACCTGATGATTCAAACCAATTATTTATGCTGCAAGTACAACAGGTAGCAATATTAATAAAAACAATTTTTTAAAAAATCTTCTTTCCATGAACAGTTTATTGAATGATTCATCAAGGAGGCTAGTGCTAGTTACTTCCCCAGTGATACTAATGACCTAGGTACTCTTATCAATAGACATTAAAAACCAAAAATATCAAACAATACATTGTGTGTTCATATGAAGTCTGAAGCAGTTACTCACCCTTTGAGCCATACATTCGGCACAGGTATTGCCATATCTGGTTCAATGAGCTACAGAACTAAACACTTTCTATATGACCTTCTGAAGAGGCTTCAAAAATGTGCATTTAATTTATGGAACAATAGCCTTCAGCATTCTGGAGACTGTATATTGATTATTTCTTCCTAGATCATTATGATTTGAGCTACAGAACTTGTAGATAGCTGCACTCTGTATTTCAACAACCATTTAATAGGCACCTGAGTAAAGACAGCAGGATTTCAAAGCAGGGTGCTCTTTCTATTTCATTCCACTATATTTTAAGATGAGAAATTCTACTAGTAAGCTTTGAGATACAGAGGTGGAATTAGCTAAACCAGGTCCTAGACTCAACTGACCATTCCCTCATACTCCAGAGGTTACTGCTGCTGCAGCTGAATGTGGCAGGCAGCCTGGTACACTAACACAAACTGAAATAAAAACAACATGTTAGAGAGGTGACAGATGACAAGAAGTAGGAGGATGGAAAGACAGTGAAGCCTGGTAACTGAGCCTTTCCAGCTAAATTGTTACAAATGGGTTTGAATTAAAGCCTGCACATACACAGACCACTGCACTGGCCAAAGACTGCACGTGTGGAAGATCTGCAGTTGTTCTCACCTTAGGCAATCTCTTGCCTAGACAACAGGAGAAAACTCCTTTTGTTTCAGACCACTACAACAGCTGCAAAGATGAGCAAGACCTAAGGACTGTGGATTGATTTAGAAGTGGCCGAATAGATTACACCTACACAGACTCCACCAACCATTTGATCTATCAAAGTCACCTCTATCAGATCTTAGCTGAGCTTCAGTCAACTGGATTTCATTTAGGTCCTGCTCTCTGCCAGATACTGAAGAAGCTGGTGACAAATTGGATATCTGACACAGATACGTATCATGGCTGTGATTTCAGAGACTATCTTGGCAGTTTATATAAAAACTGAACTCAGACAAGAGACCTGAGCTTTCACTATCTCACAAAAGAAAGCTGCTAAAAAAAGGGAGAAAGAGGAGGAAGGAATATAGGTAAATCCTGCCAAGCCATTTCTTGAGCAACTATGTGATTCTCTATCTTATGCCTGCATCTAGAAAACTAGATCTTGCTTAAGATGCAGAATTTGGCCCAGAAGACAACTGGTTCTCCATCCTGTGCTACTGAGTGGTGACCATTCACCTGAAACAGTGCCTGGGTGTTTGGGTGTTTGCCTGTGTGCACACAGAGTCAAATGGAAGCACATCAAATGTGGAAGCATGCCTCTGCAATAATACATCAGGTATGGTCAAAACAGGAGTTAATACCATGATGAAGGGCAGTAAGTTATTTCTTCTTCAAATGCATGTATGTAACTGGGAAGAAAATCAGGTAGTAGCACGCAGAAGACAGGAACAAGAGGTAAACATGTAGAAATGCACTGAACAAAAAGCTAGTTCCCTGCTACATGCTGGCCTGGCTCTAAGTCCAGGGAAGGAAATCTGAGGGTAGCCGATACTGCAGCGAGTGCTCTGCCACCCCTGGTCTCAGAGCGCTTTCCCAGAAAGTGGAACTTCATGACTGGGCAGTACTTGGCAAATCTGTTAGATATGATTCCATCAATTTGGTCTTTGCCTTGGCTTCAGATCAAATCCTTCCAGCCCCTACTAGCTCAATAGATAGAAACAGCATGGGACCTCATTTTTTGGAAGCTAGTTCTGAACGAGGAGCCCAAGCACCAGCTTTCAAAGCCAACTGGCAAGAATAGAATATGTGGGCAAGATGGATCTATTTGAGAACCTTGTTTAACAAAAAGAAAATACCAGCTTTGAAGTAATCTGTCACCTTTACTGGAAAATATGCAACTACAAATGCACTTTAATAACAGTTAGAACTCACCCTGCAAAATGAAGCAAATTGCTTATTTTCTCTCTCAGCCTAAGGCATACAATAGTGTGCATGTCAATTAACAGCCTACTTGAACACTGCACAAATGCTACATAATAGTATAGTCCTTAAAATCCTCAGGAGCTGGGGAAAAATTGGGGAGGGAGGAGAATGAAAGACAGCCTAAAACTGTGGGATTTGTCTTCAAAGTCTACATGGACTGTTCTCAGATGACTTGGTAGAAGAAGGAGAAGAAAATAAAGTATTTATTCTGAATTTAAATTAGGTATAAGTAGCAAGAAGGCAAAGAGGAACTGCAGTGAAAGCTGGAATTTATTCCTGTTTACTACTACAGAGCTTCAAGATGGAAAATAACAGCATATTTTCCTACAATCGACACTGGGAAACTCTGGACCTTAAAATCTACAGTAATGCATCCACATTAACAAGCATTGTTGTTAAAATAACTTGTTCTTGCCTGGGAGTAGGAGAGAGTTACAAAAAAGAAGGCAAAAAGCATTACAGAGTAATGACTAAAAGACAAAAACCATGCATTCATGAAAATCAATTTTAAACTAATTGAATCACCTGTGCACCTCTATATTATGTTAATTCTATCTATCTAGCACAACTCCTGATCTTTATTTGATCTGGCATTAACATGAATAAGGGAGGCCACGAAAGAGGCTGAAGTAGACAAGAGAGATGAGTACCCTGTACCTACAGCATAGCAAAGCTATCACTGTCTTTGGAGCAGGTTTATAGGAAGGCATTTGTACATGGGGAAAAGCAGCCCACAAAAATCATTGCAATGCAGACACATGCCACTTCCCTCAGCACAGCTTATTGGACTCCTCAACATGATGCTCCTGCTCACGCTCAGCAACAAATTCTTCTGGATGCTTCTTCACAAATGAAAACAAATGTCATTCTTTAACTGAAATGTGCTTTTACAAAGCTCGCATGCTAAGATGCTAAAGACTTTCGCCAGTTGAACTGCTTGTGAACAGCTAGCACAAGACCTCCTATGCCACGACAACGCAGCCTTCCTGTGAGGTGGAGAGGTTCCCAGCCATGGTGGAAAACGAGGTGCAATATTTAAGGCTGTACCCTTACAGTTTAATAATTGGTTCAGTGTTACAAATTTCTCTTCTTAGAGCAAAAGATCCCTCATTTGCTTGTCTGTGCAGTTGAAATCTCTGAAATACTCATTAGAGTTAGTGAAGGTACACCTGCAGCTTTCTGATGCTGAAAGTGCTGAAGGCACCACTGGGATAATTCAGGTATTTGTAGCCACTTGGCTTCTCATTTAAAAGGACCACGACGGCTAAGAATTGAAGTCTGTGAGCATGTTCAGTATTGAAAAAATGAAAAAGCCCACTCAAAAGGGTAAATCACCTGACTGGATGAGGCAGGAGTAGGGGGAGGGGGTGTGGAACTTACAGTAAATACCAATAAAAGTAAACCTACTCACTAATCCCACAGATGGAGTGACTCCAAGGCAAACTTTTCAAGAGACTGCTAGTAAACACCTTGTTAGGACGCTATAGATCCTTTGGCCTAAATTGACACTGTATTTGGGCAGCTGCTAACCAGCTGAACTGCCACATGGTATTAGAAGACTGTCTCTGTTCCTCTGGCCCCAGGCAAAGGAACAGCTTGACATGATTTTGGTTAGATGACCCCTCGTCTTCTCCACCCCCAAAGCATTTCAGCTTCTAGTTAAGAATTGTCTAGGAGGTATTTACATGCAGTGAGAGCTGCAGTTATCAACACAGTTTCTTAGCCTCCAAAACCAGCAACCTCATGGAAATGCTGTCACAGGCACTATTTTATTCTGATTTACGGCCCCTTCATGCAGTGCTCCCCTCCCTTTCCAGACAGGTACCTGTCCGACTGCATCAGATTTGCCATTTCAGGCAGTGGAGGGGAAAGAGCTGCCAGAGGAGCTCTGCCTCCCGGCAAGTACCTCCAGGGCAAAAGTTAACCTGCTGACAAATACCACAGACACTGGAGAACTCTGAGAAGAATACAAGGATATTTGCTGAACATGGGTGGGAGGGAGAAGGGGAGGATTAAGCTGGGAGGAGCAAACCGGCTTGCTTTGATGTCTGAGGAGAGTAGGTGAGGCAGGAGGAAGAGCTCTCCCTCTCTCCCTACCCCCAAAATAAACAGGCTTAGGGCTGTCTGCAGGAGGAAGCAGTAACCTAAGAAAAATTAAGCCAGCTGGGTTCTGTAGCAATTGATCTGAAACTTGTGGATAGCAGAAGACGTTTGGGGGTGGGGGGGTGAGGAATGTGAAGACTTTTTTCATTCCTCTATGCAGAATCACACAGAATATTAAAGGTTGGACGGGACCTCTAGAGATCACAGGATCAGAGGATATCGGAGGCTAGAAGGGACCCAAAGAGATCATCCAGTCCAAACTCCCTGACAGAGCAGGACCACAGAACCTAGCTCAGGTCACACAGGAATGCAGCCAGTTCGGCCTTGAAAGTCTCCAGAGAAGAATTCACAACCCCTGTGAGGAGTCTGTGCCAGTGCTCTGGGACGCTTCCAGTAAAGACGTTCCTGCTTGTGTTGAGGTGGAACCTCTTTTGCTGCAACCTACACCCATTGCTCCTTGTCCTATCACAGGGATAAAGTGAGCAGAGCCTATCCCTCCCCTGCTCCTGATACCCACCCCTCAGATATATATAAACCTTTATTAAATCCCCTCTCGTTCTCCTCTCCAGGTCCCTTAGCCTCTCCTCATAAGGTAATGCTCCACTTCATCGAGTCCAAGCCCCTGCTGCCAACGGGACCTAGGGCAGGCCACAGAGGAACACATCCAAGTGGGTTTTGCAAGTCTCCAGAGAAGGAGACTTCACAACCTCTCTGGGCAGCCTGTTCCAGAGCTCCATCACCCTCACCATAAATAAGTGTCTCCTCGTGTTGCAGTGGCTACAGACACTGACCCCCCACAGAGATACAGGGTTGCTCTTCGTCTGCATCAGTGTTAAAACCCTGGGAGGAGATGACCGAATGTCAGGGGCCGGAAGGGACCTCGAAAGATCATCTGGTTCAGCCCCCCTGCCAGAGCAGCACCATCTAGAGCAGATCACACTGGAACACATCCAGACGGTTCTTGACTACCTCCAGAGAGACTCAACAACTTCCCTGTGCAGCCTGTTCCAGTGCTCTGTCACCCTCACAGTGAAAAAATTCTTCCTGCGATTCACATGGAACCTCCTATGCCTCAACTTCCACCCATTGCCCCTTGTCCTGTCACTAGGCATCACCCAGCAGAGCCTGGCTCCAGCCTCCTGGCATTCACTCCTTAGATATTTATAAACATTAACGAGGTCACCCCTTAGCCTTCATTTGCTCCTATTGTGGCTCCAAACGCTTCTAGGCAAGAGAGAGGAGCTGATCTACCTTTAGAGCTCGTGCTAAAGAGGAAGACCTCAATGTACAACCAAGCCCGGGAGAAAATTCAAATTGTGTTCCTACCCGAAAATTATCAAGAAAGTTCGATGCAAAGAGAAGAGCTGGCCATTAAATCAGGGTCTGTGTGCTTTTCTGAGGACAGGATTTCCATTTGCAGCAATTTCCAAAATTCAATTTAAATTGTAAGAGGTAATGGCTAAGTACTACGTAACTTCCATTACTCAAATACCCAACTGAGATAATATCCCAGCGTTTCACACACACGCAAATACTTTCCACTTCAGGTAAATCTGCAGTTTGAGGGTTTCACAGCCAGATTTTAATAGGTTTTCTAGAAACAGACTTATGAAGAAAATTTTTAAGTGGCAAAAGGTATTTTTGTCAGAAGTAATAATAAGTTCTAAAATAAACTACTTAGTATTTTTTCTTATATGTGGTTTTAAAGGTATCATCATCTGATGTTTAGGAAAGTATACCCACAGAGGAAAACAAAGAGAAACTGATTTTGCCTTGCTTCCCCTCTTACAGCAAAGTTTCAAGTTATGTCAATCTAGTTGTTGGTTTTGTTGTTCTTGTGCCTTTCTGATGTATTCAGCTATAGATGAGAATGTTGCTCATCTTATACTTGTAGCTGGAGAAAATGTGCAAGAAACTTCATTTCAACTCTGGTTCTCCCATTTGTTGTCTATAACCTAAACAACTACCAACAGAAGGTTGCTTCTAGTTTTAAATAGCTCAGTCTTTGGAGCCTACTTTCAGAGATTCATAACCAGTCAGTTGGCTTCTCTTTAGGAACAGGATTACCCTCATGATAAAAGAGCACCATAATAAAAGATTATCCTTAAGGATAATCACACCTGTCAGTTAGCTACTCAAGAATAGCAAAGGCAAGAGAAGCCAATAAATAATGAAATGGACTACACAGCGAATGCTCTTTAGCATGAATTAAAGAACTAATTTAAAAGATCATTTACAATTTGTTTTTATTTTAGCAGCTCTCAGTGATAGGCACTAATAGGAACAAAATTCAATTTTGAGTAGATGATTCCTAACTTGATTTTGCCTTTAACAATAAAAAACTTGTACACATTAATTTCAAAAAGTAAACACTAAATCAAGGGTAGCTAATGGGATTTTTGTTCACTTCATTGGAAGACTGAGATTGTCACCACCCTAAACACATGAGCCCTTCATGCTTCAGTGTTAAATTTTCACAAATGCTCACCAGTAAGGCCAACTCTAACAGACGTAGTTTATAGTTCATTAAAGCGTGGCTAGAATCTGAATCTTCAGTTCACTCCTAAAAACCACTGCAAAATCTGCAGCCTCCACTTGGAAAAGGTGTGGGCCACTGAAATAAGTCAACAATAAAATTTAGCTCACAAGTTTTATCACCGATTCAACAGGGAAACAAAGAAGCCATTGTCAGGAGTGGTCATGTCTGGGAACTTAATGTCAGGACTTAAATAGTAGTCCAATATTCAAAGACTCTTAGAAAAGTGCTCTTTCTGGAGCCGGTGGAATTTTGACCACCTGCAACCAGGCTCTGGTTCTCAGCACAGATATTTAAGGCTTCTGCAGCTACCTAAAGCATTCTAACTGTTTAAGACAAGGAACATGCACTACCAATATAAACACTGCACTTATTTTTCCTGAAGCAAACTGTTTCTGAGCTTCCATGACTATTTTACACATGCATGCAATTAGACCAACATTACATGATGTGTATACTTCTTAAATGCATGCATGGATATAGATAGATATATACACATGAATCTGTGTATACATGCAGAATATACGCTGTGTATACATACTCATACACTTGTATAAATCCAGCTCCCAAATTCTAAATCCAAATGCTTCAAACTTGTAATCTCCACTAAATATTAACACTTTTCAAAGCCCTCTTTTTTAAAACTCCATTTATGTTTCTGCTCTGGACATGTGAAATTTTATTTGCATGTTAATAAGGAAACACTGCACTTGGTTTCAGCATGAAGACAGAGTATTTAGAAAAAAAAAAAATGTTTGTCTTTTCAAGGTATACATTAGAAGCAGAATGGAAACAACATTTGAGCAAAGAGGAACACATTAGCAAGCCTGGGAATTGGTTTTGCACATGTAATTTTTCAAATGTCCTTGATGGCGACTCATAATATATAAATTCAAAGACAAAAACCTGGCCAGTCAGTAACCTTCCTATTCAGTTTCTGCAGGACTTGGCAGTAAATGTCACTGTTAAAAAAATATTTCACTACATTAACTTACTGGCAACCACATTTGCTGAATAAGTTCATAAACAGCCACGGGAAAAAAAGACAACCAGAAATAAAACTGCTAATGATTCACTCTCTTCTAACATGCATAATCCTCAGCTTACAGAACAAACACATACGTTATGAACGAAGATATCCTTTATCAAGACAGTTCACTTCTCTATTCACCTCAGCAAGGTCAAACTACACTTCAGGAATGGGTAAGAGTAATGTATCAAAGACAAGGAAAACATCAAGAATAAGTGAAACAAAAAGAAAACAATCCTTCTCAGGGAGAAGAGTGCAGCACATGCTCTGAGAAAGTAACCAGTTCTTCATTTACCAGGTTTAGAGCATTGCTAGAAAAAGCACTGACTACCTCCAAACTAATATATATACATACATATATATGTTATGCATACTTAACAGCTTCTAAATGGCTTCACAGTAATTATTTCCCAGCACAGAAATGCAGAGGATCAAAAGAACAGGACACAGAACCTGAAACAAGGGCTGCTTTTCCTGGATGCTGACAGAAGGCTAAAGATATCAGTCCTACATAGCATGGATGTGTCACAGACTCTGCTTAACTGATGTTTCGAGGCCTGTCACTCTCTCCTTCTTCCCCCCCACCCCCCCCCATACCCTTTGAAAACTTCACGGCAGTCTGTGAGAGAGCCTGACTCTTGCCTTCATTTGCCGAGGCAGCAAGCAAAAGAAAAGAAAGGACCCCCCAAAAAAATTATACAGACTGTAAACACAATTTACCTAAAGATACATACAAAATGAATAGAAGTGGGTGGGCTCAGCTTGCAGACTGCCTATTTTACACCACTGCAGAGCTTGTGGATTTTTAAATCATTATTTAAGCTGCTCTTGGAATACAAAACACATTTTGCAAAAACACTGCATGGGAAGCAGTTTAGGGGAGAGTAACAGCTCTGTATCAAAACAGACTCAAAGACCCTTCAATCTGCCTTCTTCGGTTTCTGTGTGAAAATACAGTTGAAAGAAACATTCTGCATACTTTGTTTAATACAACTGGAACTGAACAGATGCTCTAATACATATACATAATCCTGATGAAACTAACTAAACAGCTATCTGTTTTAAAACAGAAATAACTGTAGTGTTGAGAAAATACTGCCTTGACTACAAGTTCCAACGTGAAGCTCGCCTGCATTTCTACAGATGGGATCTTCACAGAGTCCTTATGGGGAAGGGAGTGGTGGCTTCCTCAGAGAGGAAATAGAAGGGTTTTGCAAAACTGAAAACTCAACTTTTTGAATGAAGCATGTTTAATTTTTTTTGTTGTTTTTGTTTTTATGTAAACAGACCTTAGGAAGTGATCTGACAGCCTTAAGAAATTACCATTTGAAAGAAAAAAAAAAGGTCTACATGCTTCATCTTTGATCTATGAGACAGATTTATCACAGGACAAGATGAGTGAAGTTTATTCATTAGCTGATAACCTCCACATGCAACACAAGCCTTTAATCTGCAGTAAAACAGCAAACGAGGATGAAGTTCTGAGGAAAGGAAACTAAGGCAGCTTGGCTGAGCACAAAAGGCCAGTGGAGAAACTCAGAGACAAAATCCTACAAACCAAATTCTGTTCAGCCGCTTGGGATTGTCCATGCCTCATGGAGTTGGAGCCCATCACACTCACAGCTGCCCCATGCAGTTGAACCACATCTGCATAACGTGGGTGCTGTCTCTGCTAGGATGCTCCAGAGGTACCTTCTCCTTAGAAGTAAAACTCACATCATGGCATGCAGGGCACTCTTGAAAGGCAAAGCCTCCACTTCAAAAGTTTGGAAAAAAATAAAAGCTATGCACTTGATGGGGTCTTCTCATTTGTTTCACAGTATTACTGCCACCACCGGTATTCACCATCACAATCTGTGAGCTATTACCACTACTACAATCCAGAAGAGCCTAAAGCTGGAAAGTTAGTCTAAGAATAGAAGCAGAAAAGCAAATAGACAGAAACTGCTATTAAAAGCAAAGCAAACCCACAAATTCTCTACTATTAAGATCACAAGTTACCATCAATAGTCTACCTCTTGGTAAAACTTTTGCAAGAACGAAATCTTGCAATTATGGAAAAGGTCACAACTATGGCAGTTTTAAATATTTCCCAAAATTCTCCGGAGGAAAAAGGAGCGAAAAAAAAATACTCCGTACTAGAACAGACTAATGTCCAGTGATGAACCACAAAATGAGCCCACAAAGTTCTTTGAAAGACATCAGTTCTTAATTTCTTCTGAATGACGATTTAAAAAATAAAAGAAAGAAAAAAGGAAAGTTAACAGCTCTGGTTACAGTTTCAGTGCTGCTTTAAACAAAGGAAACAAGTGCTCAGGGACACAATGAAAGAAGGGAGGCATTCTAAGGCAACTAAGAAGGGAGATAAGGTGGTCAACATCAACTCCTCAGTCTGACCTCTTCAGCTCTTAGAACAGCAATTGAATTGGACTCTCTTTGTAAAATGCTTTTGAGATCTCTAGATAAGTGATCATTAAGAGAGCTATGTATCTCACAGCAGAGTGATACATGCATTTCTGTACCTACTTCAAACCCAGAAACAAAGATGTTAAGCAACATGCCCAAGGTCATGCAAAGCTAAGGGCAGGAACAAACCACAGAGCCTCAGCTCTCACAGCCCTTCAGAAAAAATACATCACAGTCAGGCATGCACTAAAATAAATAAGTAAATGCCTCTATATTTGACAATGTCTGACCTAGGAAAGGAAGTAGTTTCGAGTCAAGTGGCAAGAAAAAAAAAAAAAATACAGCTGCAGCAAAAAGTCCTATCAGGGAATAGCTAAGCACAAAGAATAATTAGCACCACCTTGTAGGGTATTTGTGGGACTGCCTGCTGCAGCACCATACTGGCAGGACTACATTTAAGGGAAAGGTTAATCCATCCGAGAAAGAGAGGAGAAAGGAAAGAGAGGAGATAGAGAGAAAGAGTTTGTATGCAAACCCTGAAAACATACTGGTGTGTGCAAGTTGCCACACACAAAAAACTAAAACACTACCAACTGCAATTTCTAGGACATTGTGCACTACCAAGACATGACTACCAGCTGCCTATGTAGTGAATCATCACGTTTAAAAAGTTGCTCTTTATTCCAGTCCACTAATTATTTTTTTTTCTAGAAGCTGTAAAATTAAAACTATTCTGCATCATAAACAAACAAAAAAAAGCAGGGAACAGATCTCTGGACTTCAGCAAGGCCAACAGAACTTACATTATTCTAGCGGTTTCTCCTGTGTTTTAATGGCATGAGTTTTTTTCCTCCAAAATACTACAAAGTAAGTGAAAATTAACCTCCACCAATTGCTCACCAGCACTTGCTATACTAAAGCAAACAAGAAATGCTCTTCTAGTTCTGCAATTCGCTGATGAAATTTAAGTTACAGAAAGGGGAAGATAGAACAAACAGAGTATTTTTCATCTGAGACTGAAAAAAAAGAATCACGATTTTGTATGCTACAAACATGTAAATAAATATTAAAGCTTTTCCTCATTTAAACTGCATTTGGAATATCCTAAGCCATTAGTTAAAGTGACAGAAGAATACAGCTACCTGAAGTCTATGTAAAGAATCTCTCTTTAACAGGCTTTTAAAGACTGCAAACCAGAGCATCTAAAAAAGCACATCCCTGAATAATTTAAGGCTCCTGGCATCCACTTTGAAAGAGCTCCTTTGCTAAACCCGGAGGAAAAAAAACACAGAGGTAGGAGAAAGAATAAAGGTCGTGAAAGATCAGCGACAAAATCACTACTAAAAAAGTATTTTTCCTATCTTAAAGTTTAATCAGACATGGAGAAGCACGGATTTTACAGCCAGCCCTTCCCATTTACTGTCAACAGCTGTGGTCTAACATTAACATTTACCCCTTGGCAGTGTTAAGGATGTGATGGTCAGGAAAACAATAGAGGAAAAAACAGAAAAAGAAGGAAGGCAACCGATCAAGAAGGTGAACCACAGCACGAATCCTCATTAGCAGAGATTCAGTAACAAATCAAAAGCAAAAAACTAGGAGTTTATCCCGAATTTTAAATGGTTAACCTTTATTTTAGGGCAAAAAAAAAACCCCACCACCAAACTGGAAGAACAGACCAATGTAAGCATCTGTTATTAAAACTCAACAAAACACCACTATACTATTAAGACACCAGGCAATCTGGATTGGTACAGGGTAATCCCCATTTATAACCAATTGTATCAAGGTCAAATTACAAATCAGTGCACTGTTGACAATACCAAGTTTTCTCTGCCAACTACATCCTTTAAACATCAGCAAATCCTACCTACTTCCTCTTGTGTCTGTCATAGAAACCATCCAAACAATGGGAGCAAGCAATCTTCACCTCAACAGCTATTGACTTGGAGCAAACTGAACACTTTATTCATTTTTACTCCCAGATTGGAAAGTCCTGGCTGTTATACAGTATCCGTAAGCCTCCTCACTGATTACAACCAGTTCAGGATCTGGCTCCTCCTCACTGTATGAAAATGGGAGTTGAAACAATAGGAAACCTTATCTGAGATAGTTAAAGCAGGTCACCCTTCTCAACACGTGAATACTGATTGTACACGGACAGAAAAACAGCTTAACTCTTATGAATTAGAAAGGAATTTGGAAAAGTGTCACATACAGAAAGCTGGGGGGTTTGTTTGGTTTGTTTTCAAAAAGAGGCATTCACCTTTTGGAGAAACAGATTTTGCCTTTTTGCTTTACACAGCTTTTTGAGTACTTGCTAAAAGCAGAGTCATGAGGAAATCAGTTGAAGTAACTCCAGGTCAGCTGAAGTGTAGAAACAAATTCAGAATGGGGCAAAATTGACCCACCCAGCTCAGAATTTCCAAATGAATGCCTGTAAAAGTGACTGCTCCCTCTTTTTTTTTTTTTTTTGTGGAATTTTTATTCCTTACAAGAACAGATATGAAAGAGTAATAAAATGGCTCTATTTGTTACATAGTTGTAGTAGTTTTTCAGTGTAACTGAAAGCCAAATTAAAAATGAGGGGGAAAAAAAAAAAAATTTCTGATACAAATCTTTCTCCCTCAGAACACAGAAAATTCAGTTGTTACAGAAAGCAGGTTACAAGAAATCAAACTTCATTCTGGTTGCTCTGAGCTAAGCCTCAGAAAGTTTCTTTCTGATAATTAAATACTTTTTAAACTTTGATTAGTTAAAAGGTAATCCAAGGAGATCAAGATGGGGGCTTTGAACCCTGTGACAAAAAACAAGACATTTGGAAGTGCAGACATTTCTAGGGCTATTATAGTGGGTAAAACCTCTTCCAGTAGTGTAAAAAAATAAATTCAACTTTTAACAGGTGAACAGAAACGTGAAGTGTTACAGGGAAGCTGGACATGGGGGATTTTTAGCTACTAGAAATTTGCATCATTCCAGCAATGTCAATAATATGACATGAAGTTATGCTAGCTGTTGATCTCACTCCTAATATCTAAAGCCAACACCTAACTATAAATATATATTTTATGTTTGCTTTTTGAAAACTGACTGAAGTTTAATAGCAACTCATAATTGAAATATTCATGGTCCCAAGCTAGCTTTGAAGTTAAATCCCTAAGTGGATAAAGTGGACTGTATATCTAATCTAAACTAAATGTTTCCCTTAGTTACTAATACCAGTGCAGTTTCACTAGTTAAAAATCATTACTGCAGAAAAGAAACCCAAAACCCACAGCCCTCTAAGGGGCATTTAATCCTGCTCAGCACTAGGACACAGCACATGATCTTGGCAGCATCAGCTCCTCCGCTACCTTCCACATCTTTGCTTCAAGAGCTGAATAATGTGAATTCTAGGCAAGAAAGTTTTAACCACAGCTTTCCAGCACTGCTACTATTACTGACCTTTCTCACAAGTCTTTTCAAGATTAGACGTTTAAATGTAAGACCACAAATCTACCTCAGGTCTAAAGTCCACTTCTCGAGCAATGAAGCTAGAAGTTAATGTCACTCATTTTTGTGTCTGGACTGCAGGCTGTAACTGTTCCAGTGGAACGCTGTCAGTTTCTTTACATATTCTGCACATCACACATACACCCCTACCCATATACAGGTCCATAAATGACATCTGTGTAGCAAAACACAACTTGGCTGCCCCTGAAATGAAGAGGCTGTGACCTCCTGCACTGATTTAAACCTTTGTGCTTCACCATTTTTGGCTCAAACCAACGCATTAAACACCTATGAAAGCTGGTCCATCCTCTCCCCTGCTTACAAAGAAATTTAAAACTAGAATTTAAGAACCCCAAACAGCCAAATGCTTCTGTCAGGCTGCTGTCAGTAACAGGGTGAGTACTGTATGGATTTACAGATTATATATAGTAAGTCATTATAATAGAGTTTGAAGGCAGGTTTGGATCCTAGAGAAAACAGTCACAATTGTGCTACTTCTGCAGCAGTAATTTCCCCACGGCTTTGGTTATGTTGATCTCCGCTCCTGTTTCACAGAGCCCAGAGCTACACACATTATATCCAAGCCTATGTCTGAAACTCCATAACCTTTGCCAGAGTAACTCTCCAGGAAGCTCTCCTGACCTTTACTTAAGATAAAGAAACCAACTGAAATGAAGAAATAAATGTTCCTTTGATAATAGTGTGTAAGCTGTGGCTAAGGAACATTTGAAATACAAGAGCATTAATAAAGTAGCCGTATTAGGAGAATTTCTTTATCACCAAAAGCAATGACTAGCTTCAATGGGGCTTTTCATTCACAGTTCACAAATTATTTTCCAAGACTCACTGACTTGTGCAACGATAATTGTGGGTTAATAGAAGCCCTGACTGAACTTTGTACTCTTACACAAAGGATGTATGCATACATGACTATATTTGGACACAGTTCCACAAGTAGGATAATGTATCTGATTTTCAACTTAAAGAAGAGGTTTGGCTTTTGCATTATAATTTAGTAACTTGGGGTTTTTAAGTCTTTGAAGCAAAGGTGAAAAACAAAAAACTCACAACCCTTTTACAAAGGACAGCTCAAGAAGTTTAGAAGTGACTGAGAATATCAGGGTCCAGGGGATGAAAACATTTTCTGGTTTACTTTCCCTACGAAATCTTGTTATGAACACTCTCACCAAATTCTTCTTCAAACAGCTTCTGAAATAACCAGGAAAAAAAAAGCCCTCAAAAAGACTCCTAAGGAAACTCAACAAGTCTGAGTTTGCTTTTAGGTTTAAGACTATTTTAATGCAATTCCTTCTAATCTATATTTAACATTTTACTACATGAATGCTGTATTTAACACCTATCTGGTTTAGTGGACTGCAGTGATCCACTCCGATAGGATAAACTGTTTCAGTAATTCAGCAAAACAGACAAGCTGTATAGAAGAGCCCTCTGAGGATGGAAAAAAAGCCTTGCCATGAGGAAGAAAGATGCATAAAGAAGCTCCAAGAAGCCCGTGACTGTGTCAGATGTTTCTCAGGCCATTTCTTTACTACACCCTTGCAATCACCCAAACCCACAGGACAGCAGGTACCAAAAGGGAAGCCAGCATTTGCTGCATTTTAGCAGGTAAAGGCAAGATTTGATGGATATAGGCAAAAAAAAAAAAAAAAAAGAAAAAAGTTTGGACACATGTTAGGTAAAGCAGCAAACAATGCAAAGCATACATCTTAGCATAACTCTTGCTTCCTCCCATTAATTCAAAGAGGAATTCTGTATAAACAACAAAATGCCACATGCTAAGATAACCTGAAAATGCCCCAGCAGTGGTTGCACTTGGTTATGTGGATACATTCATTTATTTATACACAAAACATACTGAGCAGCCCAGTTTCTGCTCAGCAGAGCTGCCTCCTACATCCCACAGCATCTGATCCATACCAGCTCAACTCTACCCACTCCATGGACAGCAAAATTCCCTCCACTTCCACAATCTGAGTTTTCCCTTGTTTCTCTGGGGCTGGGGGGAAGAACTACAGGAGAAGACCACTGCTGAAGGTTTTAACTTCAGCCTAAACAACTTCTTTTGGCTGCATGTCAAAACACAACCAGCGTTCTCTATTCATCCCACTGATGTCACCGACCGGTGAAAGGAGCTATCACATGGCTGCACATGACACAATAAATAACAAATATGAAAACCCAAATATAAACATACAAATACATATTTTTAAAGAAAGTGTTGATTCATACTATACTTACAACTTTCAGCCTGATAGTCTGGCACAAACTGCTCGTCATTGTCAGGTACCTGAGCTGAAGAAAGGAAAACAAAAACAAAAAACAAACAAACAAACAAAAAACAAGGAAAGAATTAAAAGAAGCCATTAAAGCATAAATAAAAGACTGTTGTGCTTAATTTGAAGCACGGCCAAGATTAAAATTAGGATTCTTTTGTTTTTCCTCATTGTTGAGTATGAAAATCAGCAAGCGCAACATTTTAATATCGGATAAACCCTGGGGTGAAGCTGTGCGGTGCAGCGCGAGTCCAGAGCAGGCCTAGCAAGGAGCGATGCGGATGGGAGGACATGAAGCCTGACTCGAGCACTGGCCCGGCCTCACTCCCCGCATGAGGGTCTGAACACACCACACCACTGGTAAAATCCATCAGTGCTCACTTCCTAAGTATCTGCATGGAAAGTCTGCATAAATCCAAATTCTGGTGTTTGATACTTATGCATCTTTAAGCCCCAAATACCACACCTTTGGCTTACTTAAAAGCAATTCCCATTTTTCGTGGCAGTCAGCCAACACAGTTGGTTTTTTGTTATTGTTTTAAATACTCAAGAAGTAATTTAACAGGTTACAAAATTCCCAGTTTAATGACATTTCAGACATGGAAAAACAAACAAAAAGTAGATTTACTTAAAGCAAGACTCACTAATAACGCCCACTCCCTTTGCTTACGATCATCTGTGCTTTTGGGAAACATCACAAAACTGAGCTATAAAACTGCTTCACAGCCAGCTGATACATGACTTGGTGGTACCACAATTCCTTTTCATCGTATATCTAAGACATTATCCATCTCTCAAGGTGTGTTCTAAGTTCCTGTAAGCTAAAATGCTGCTAAATGTGTATTACAGGTGAAGGCATTCAAATAACTGCACTACATGACGCTGAGAAGCGGCATCCTCGGAGCACAACTGGTTCTGGGAACATCCCAAGAGAGATCCAGCTTCTTGCATCTGAACTTTGCCTCTCTTTTCCTCAGCGTACAAGGACAGGACTCACCACAGCAAAGCTGCATAAAATTATCTGTTTGAAAATATTTTAATTCACACAGCTCTTGTCTGAAGACAAGCAAAGTAATTCTGATGATCTTAATTAAAAAGTTAAGATCTGCCACGATCCAGTTACCCAACAAGATTTGAGAGGCAAATACCGTTTATATAGTAATTTATTGAAAATGTGACTATCAAACCATTCAACACATGAAATGATTAAATGTAACTTTCATGCCCTTCAGAAAGCTTTCTAGATCAGGAAGCACACGTTCCCTTTTTGAGATGTGCAGTTATTACTAGCTTGGACAGAATTTGTTTGAATTAAAAATGCATATTTAAGTACAATTATTTCGAATGTGCACTGCGGTACTCTTCGGGGATCAGATCTCCACGCCTTACTTGGGATATGGCTTCAATGGCTTAACTGAGAATTATTTGTCCTGGATAAAGAGTTCAGAATCGGGCTCGTTATGCAGAAAAAGAATTTTTTGTTCTCGATTTTCAAAGAAATGCTTAAAGTCCTACTGTCTTAATTGCAGCAAATGCCCCTTTAGAACAAATTACCTTGGGAAATCTGCAAACAGAGATCTGAAAAGAAGTGTGAATAAAACAAATACAGGAAGTGTAATTAGCATTACTCTGGAAAAAAAATAAACATAGTTATTGTTCCTTTGTTGTTCTGAGGTTTTTAAGTGTAACAACATTACAGTAGCCTATGCTTTAGAAGAAAGCAGTACCTTTGAGATCACGTTACCTCCTCAAAGTCTGAAGCTGTAGAAAACATGTATTTTACCACCCAAATATTCCCAGTATTTTTGATGCATTGTACTTCTTTCAGAAAAAACACGGGACTTGTAACAAAAATGAACCCTGGGATGATGAGCCCAAACGCTAACACTCTACAACTGCTGACATTTCAGGCAATTCACTGCATGCAAATATTAGGCATTCTCCTTATAAAAATGCCCAATATTAGACTGTCGCAGAACAATCCAATTATGAAATCAAGGTACCTTACTAAAAAATCAGTTCCTACAGACTTCTTACATTTTCCAACAGTCTCTAAAGGGTGAGTACATTCAGAGTTAAAGTCATTGTATCGAGGAATTTCTTGCTCACAGAAGACACATCCCACACATTTTTCTTAATCCAGCTCTCATTTTCAAATGCGGCGCAGAGGTTAGTACCACTCTGATTTTTTTATAAACACACATGTATTTTTTTTGTGTGTACACATATATGCGTAAATTTGGGAATCCAGGTTGTCTGGAAAAGGCTAAAAGACAACAAAGCCTCTCCTGTTGAAACTGGAAGGCTGTATCTACTGATTCCGGAACTGGGACAGCAATCTTATATAACTTTCTAGAGCGTACTCTGCATACCAGTCTGCTTCACCAATGCTTTATTCTGATTTTATCAGTGTAACTGGACTCAGCCCAGAATAACTCTGTTGTAAAGATGTATTTACGAATCAGAAAATGATATTTGGGTCTTTTTCCAGTCAAAGAGTAAGAAAAAAAATAAAATACATCTGGTGGGACTCTCACAGAAAGCAATCTTAGAGATTCTGTCACTACCCCTTATTTGATCCAGAGTAAACAAGAAAAATATACTTCATTCATGGATCCCCAAAATTGATGAAAGTTTGTTTACAGAGATAAAGGTACACCACTTCATCAGTTCTCTAAAAATAGGTGGAGACTATGTTGTCAAAATGTATTTTAAATACAATATTGACACAGTCTTAAAAGCCTCTGTGGGATAAAGAGTACAGCAAGTAAAGAAGCGTCTAAAACCTTGCCAAATATAAATGAAACAAATAACAACATCCAAAATGTTCAAAGTAGGAACATATATTTCCTACTGGAATCTAATTTTAGTAGCATCAGTACCTTAGAAACAAGCCCACAAGCCTATGCAAAGAAATCAAAGGGACCTGCGACGTGCTGGAAATGAGAACTCAAATTATTCCTTCATTTGAGCTGATTTTTAAACCAGCACACCTGAAACTCGCATGCGATCATACTGCCCAAATCCAAGCAACCACCAGCCCAATACACAGACTTCTTCCACCAGCATCCTGCTATGTGAGAGCAAATCGTTGGGATGCATCAGCTCTACTCTAAGGGAAGAAGGCTTTTGTGCCTTGAGTTTAGAGACAGTTACAAACAGGCTTTGTAGCAAATTAAAGACAAGTAAAGACACTTCGACCTGAATGTCTGAAAGGAAAATGTAACTTTTAGGGTTGCAAACTGTACATTTATATGCGCACGCCATTCATTTCCTCTCTTCTTTTATTCACAAGTACTGTAATTCAGCAAGGCTGCCATAAAATCTTCGTTGGTCTTCTGTTAACATACTCAACACAAGACAGAATGCATAAATCACATGAACTTACAGGGTTTTTTTTTTGTTTTTAGTTTTACTTTGCCATTCAGAGGAAAATTGAGAAAGATATCTGAAATTATCATCTGAGTATTTCCCTGAGCTACTTAATTATGGGGGTTTGAGAAGGCAAGTATATTCCAAAAGACTAATAAAAGGTTTTGAAGGATATTAAGCACGTGGCTTTTACTGCTAATAGCAGAAGCAGCTACATTAGTTCACTTTACATTCAGAGCCATCAAGTCTCAGACTCCTGAAGCAGACAACATCTGCAGCATAAACCACCCAGCTCAACCTCCATTATTACCAAAAGTTTTTCCTTTTTCTTCTGACTACAGCTATAATGTCTCGAGAGGATGTGGGAAGTGCACAGAAATGTTAATGATGATCTTGAGGATGTTATCTGTTTAGATTTTACAGTTTCACTACCTACTGAGTTAAAATCAGTTTGCCAAAAGCAAACAGTCACAACACGAAAATACTTCAGACCTGGATTTTAGGGCTTTAAAAAGCCTTTCAAAAGCTGAACTCACAGCAACAGCAATCTGGGGGAGGGGGGGTTAAGAAAAAGAAAAAAAGTTTAGACCTAAGGCCTATTAGCTTGCTTTCATTGCAAGTAAACAAAAAAGTCCCCATTAACAAGCATCCAGGACAAAAGGAGTTAATATTTAATTAAAACCAGCTCTATCCACTGTAACAATGACCTGGAGCCAAACAAGGCAGAAGATGTATGAGTCATTCTTTCTGCCAGTGAATGAGACAGCTGATCTCCGAAGCAATTCCTCAAGACAAGCAGTCAGAACTGGAGTTCTGCCTCCATTCACAAAAACACAGTCCAGCATGAACCATGTGGCCTCAACCACAAGCTTTTCATGTCACACCCTTCCAGAAAGCTACAGCAAAGTAAACTTGAACTTTAGGCATAAACACACTGATTTCGCTGCTTTGTCTCAAGATGCAGCACAGACCTGCCGAGGAACGTTATTTAATAAATGAAAAGTTAAGCGAATTATAAAGGGCTGACATTTAACTCTTCCTTTTCCCAGCCACAAACTGCTTCCAAAAGCTCAGCTGTACTCCAGGGAAAGGTGTTCCAGTTAAAAAAACAAAACGGAAACTTTCCAGAAAAACAAGAAGCTGCAAACCTCCTCGCTTCACTTAAAACTTTATTTTGGGCAGCAGAACGCTTCCTGTGGTACTGTGTTCTCTGACCTCACACTTCACTTTTAGAGCTAAGAGCAACTCGTTTTAAAATATCAATCCATTTATTCTAAGTGGTAAAAAAAAAAAATCAAAATTGACAGGAAATTATATGTGAACAGCAGTATTCTGGCTTCAGGAGAAGTAAGACTTTGGGCCTCACCAGCAATAAGTCTTAAGAGTTTTCTTTGATTCGTTGTCACTTCTGAAAGATTGTATAAATTTAAGTATTCCTGAAAGAGCTAGGAGAGGGGAGGCTTGGTTGTTGCTGTTTGTTTTTTTGTTTTTTCCTTTTCCCAGGGAACAACTGTTTCTAACAAAGGAGCATTCAGGAGGCAAAACAGTGACAAATTTCAAGATGGTAAAAAAAATATTATTTCCCATAAGCACTGCATTTGCTGTCAAAACAACCCAAGCCCCTTTTTACATAACGTGAGAAGCTCTGACCAATAAACTTAAATGCAGTTCAAAACTAACTCCAGATCTCAAAAATTCTTCCTTATGTGAATAATCCCTAGGAGTATGAAGATGGGTTTGCAGAATCTGCTCTTCATTTGCTGCTATACTAAAACTGAGCAAAAAAAGTTAGCTAAAAGGGAGCACTGAGATTTAACATTTTGTTGCATCCCTCCTGGTTAGCAAACCCCACTACGCCTTTGAAAATTATTATTTTGAGTAAAAGGCATTTATTTGCTCTTCCACCAAACAAGAAAAACATTAAGAAGTTTATTACTACAGAGACTTTCAGACTTCTAGATTTCTGGTAGTTTTATTTCTTTTGGATTTCTTTTTAAAAGAACACTCCCTTCCCTCCCCTCATTTTCTAAGTTTCCTCCTTGTTTTGTGCACAGATATTTAAGAGTTATGAGTATGTGAAAGCCAAATCTCTCTACTATAAATCCTGAAAATCTTTTCGCTCACTTTTTAGAGTTCCTGTCCACATCAGACAGATACCAGCCTTTAAATTACTGAGACATTACCAAAAAAACAGACATTGAAGTGTAATTTCTTGACTGGTTTTGATGCTATAAAAATGTAGTTTGGTTTTTATTTTAATATGGCTACATAGCATTTGTCTTACACCAAGTAAATTTTACAACCTTCTAGCAGCACAAAGCTAGTTAGCCAGAGTAAGCTGCGACACATCTTCACCCATTTAAACAAAGCCATTCTAACTAGACTAATATTTGAAGGTCTAATGCTTTCTTTTATTAAAACTCATCATTTAAGAACTAGGAAGTACTCTTTTTCACACTTTCTCATTTAAGAAACAAACTACAAGTCAACGCCACCTTGGACATCACTGCGGTGTTGGTGCATCCTTCAAGATCGAAGACCAGAGTGCAGAAACTTAGCTCCTAAGGTTCATTCCAAATTTGGGATTAATTATTAGAGCGAAACAGCTTGCTTTCAGATACTAAGAACTGGCTTTTAAATATTGTTAGCTTGTAGCAGGCATCCGCTCAAGTTGGCTAAGCTGCAGTAATGGCATGAATCTCTTGTTACCTGTAGCTACTATTCCAAACCACTTCACAGTTCACTTAACCTTCTTGTATTTTTTCCAAGCCACCCAAAGAACATTATCTTTTACTTTTGGGTTTATTACCATCTGGGAAACATTATCTGTTGCTCTAAGAAGTAATTCATTATGTCTTCGCTTCTGATGCCCTTTACATATCTTTAGCAAGCTGCAGGAGAAACTACTATCTGAAAAGATTAATTTTAAATTTAAAAGCCTGTATTTGTGTTAATCTGTTATTGCTCCCAAACCATGCTTTTGCTGTGGAAAGGAGACACTCACTCAACTAAGAATTTTTCCTCACTCTTCACTTTATCCCAGAATAAGAAGTAACAGCTACCATGATGAGATAACATTAGATTAATATTTGAACCTTTTTTTTCCAAGTCAATGAACAATTGCTATCTGCCAAAACCAATCTGATTCCAAATACACAGAATCAATAAAGTCATTTTATAATATTATCATGACAAAATGTTGCCATCAAGTTATTTAAATATGAAACAGGAGATAATATCTGAGTAATATTTGCCTTGGCTAGCAACAGGCAGTTTTAACCATTTCCTTTCAAGTTCGAAGGTTGAAACAATTATTAAAGGCTTCCCACTTTCAACTTCTAGCTTCAGGAAACAGTTATAATCTATCTTCTGTCTTGCATAGTAATTGACATGAGGAAACTTTGAGTAAAGTCATACATCAAAATAGCATAGATTCTTTCTTACATAGCTAATGCTACACAGAGTAAGAAGCAAAACCCATTTCCACAAAAACCTAGTATGCAGCTAGTGGAACACATTTGGAAGTTTTCTGTAAGTAGTGTTCAGCTTCTTAATTACAGAACAGGATTGTATTCAAGAGATTATTTAACTGTTTACCTTTTGGTTTATTTCTTAAATACATATGAATATGCCAGCATTTGCAACATGGATAGAACATGTTTCTGTTTCCTTGTTTACCACCAACTTGTCACAGGTGACACTAACTGTAAAAATCTCCAGGCTAAAGTCTGTGATGTAATAAGGATAGATTCAGGAAAAGCAAAACAACAAAAAAATATTCCACAAGCATTTCTCTATGTCATAAAATGCAACTCACTTTCTTCTCCTAACTAACAAGTAGATTTCTGACGTGGTTACTCCCCAGTGGGGATCTGAACTCGTGGGAGAAACCTGGTCAGCTGCCACTGCTTTTCCTAAAGAGGGTCAAGATGTTTTAAAATTTCATGGTCATTTCCCTGGCTCCACAGCATTATGAAAAGAAATATGTAAACATTACTGATGCTGCCAAGTTGGCAGACTCCTAGCCTATGAAGGTCCAGAAGAACATAAATGGACACATCTAGCAATGAGTAAACAAGTCTGATTTCAAAATCTATTTCCTGGCTAAGCTCATCCATGTAGACACTTGAGCAGAGCTAAAATATCCTCAAGCAGCAGTATACTGTAAAGACTACCAAAAGTTGATGGGGGTGGGTTTTAATAAAAATTTGGGATCTAGTCAATAACTTAGTATTTGATTTTCTCTTCTTGACTTTCTATTTCGGGCTTAGTTTAGCCTTTAGAAAAGCTGTACAAAGTTTGTTTTTTATCAGAACAGCTGAAAACATGGCATGGCCTGAAACACACAGATTTCTTCAAGTATTTCTAAGGCACTGAAAAATCTATACTACTTAGTTTGCAATATGCTGTGGGAAAACATAATGTTTAGTTTTAGTATCCTCTCCCAGATGAAAAGATAACTTTTTTCCCCATTTTTAAATACTTACCACATGATGCTATCTTTTACAAAGGTTCCTCAATCTAGCTGACACAGGACTAGACACAGGTTTCTCTCTCAAAATTTATCTAAATTTATTCAGTGAATTAGACTCAGCTGAAAAGACTCTCAAACGATTCATTCTAGTCTAAAATAAGCAGTGCCTCCCAAGTAAAAATTGCACTTACAGTTATTTATGTACCTACAGAAAGGATTTTATCAGTTTTGAATTCCATATTATTTTTCAAACTTACATTATTACCTGCACATGCATTATGAATCTGCCTGCATTTTCCTGACTTGTGATCAAAGACATTTAATCATTTTCAGACATAAAAACATTTGTGCCAGTTAAAAACAAAAAAAAACCCAAACAAACTAAAATTTCTCCTCTCCATCAAAAAAATCTTTTGAGTAGTATTTTAACATACTTCTGGCTTGTTAAGAGTGAATGAGATGATAAAAAATATAGAGATCCTTAGGAAAACTAACACAGGGAGACAGTTACCGTTATATCTGATCATTCTATTACAAAAAAAGCTCTCAGTACAGGACATCCTGCTTTCAAGCATTAGGAAGGAAGCATATTAATTCATAAAAATATATCCTCTGTTCCATTCCAGATGACTTTTTGATTCTATACAGAAAATCCACATTTCAAAAATAATGCCAGAACAAAACTGTCAGTAAAATAAACAATATCCCACAACTTGTACTTACAGGTTAAGAACTTGACTAACTACATATAAAGCTGTAAAAACAGAATCAGTATGTAGGCAGGTAGTCAACAGCAATATTTGCCTCTTTCTATGAAAACCAACAAACTGCACCCCAACAACCCTTCTTTCCAAAAAAAAAAAAACAAAACCAATGAACATCAATTCTACAAAACAGCTGTGCATAGTCCAGTAAAAACTAAACATATGTGAATACTCATATTCATTTAAATCAGGATCGATTTGGAGCTATTATGTTAATTTGCATCAAAAGCATGTTTACATAAAAATCCCAAGCACAAACATTAGGAATAGACAATGCATAAAATTCTTTGTGCTTTAAAGAAATGGTATTGTAAATAGCAAAGGAAAACAAAAATCAGAGAATACTGCTGAAGAGAACAAACACACTTCGACAAGCAGAAAGCTACCTTGCATTTTGTTAAAACTGTCTAAATGCAGCAGCTCGTTTTGTTATTGTTAAATGAATCTCTCAACAGCTACTCTAAATTCAGATTTCTACATTATTGCACTTAAACCTTCTCTCTTCAGTAGAATGTGCTCTGTAAGATTTAAAATACTTAAAAGCACAAGCAGGTGTACAACAGACCGATGTCAGTTTTCTAATCACACAGTACACAATCTCACAACTACAAACACAAAGACAGAACATGCAAAATATTTAAAGGTTTCTGAAAAAAAGGAAAAAAATAAATCAAACAACAACAAAAGAAACAGTACTTTTTAAGTATTGCCATACACACCTAATGCTCTGTGTTGCGAACAAGGTGGAAAGAAGACACTTGCACTTAAATCTTGAAGCATCCCGTCCCGATGAACCCAGAGAAACTAATTTCTGCCATCAGAAAAGTACTCCACCAGAACACCAAATAATTATATGTGCTGCTCTAAAGGAAACAGCAAGCCCAGTTCTGGCTGTATGTAGTCTCTCGAGGTACAATAATATAAACCTGATCAATTGCAATTAAAATCTGAACAGAGGCTTAGAACTTGAAGTCTTGGTGCATTAGTTCTTGCCAAAAGCAGATGTGATTGTGAGCTGGAAGCAATTTCTCCTGGTAATTTGTGATGACACTGGGTAGAGCAGCCCCAGAGTCCCCAAAGACAAACTCATCAGAGGCTCTAATGTATGCATGACACATGAGGTGGCTCTTTTAGAGCTCAATTAATTGGGCTGAACATTAAGACAGCAAGTTCAGGACTTTTTTTTTCCCCCTCCAGAGTTGTTTTTCCTCTTTTTACAAGCAGTTTTTCCCTTACCTTCTGCAAGCCATGTCTCCTGTAATTGGCTCAGATCTTGAAAGAGTTCTGCAAAAAGATAAAGACAGGGATAAGAGACTCACACCCTTAATCCTTTCATAAGATTAAAATATCCTGGAAAAAAATATTTTTCCTGAAGAACAGTGAATGTGATCTCTATTTTGGCAGTCAAGCATGCAGACAAAGTAGCTATTTTGAGGCTGCAGTTAATGGTTTTTCTACACTTAATAATAATAAAAAAAATGTATTATTTTAACAGCTCTTGAAATAGACAGAATCTTAACTAAGCTCTGTAGTGTAAAAGGCTCATTGAGCAACACATAGTGAAGTTAAAAACTACCACCTTTCTTACAGGTGAACTATTTCTCCTTACACATTCAGGCCTCCTCCTGCAATACCTGCTCTCTCAGACTTCAACAGGAGCTCTGCCCACGCAACGACTGAGTGTTTTTATTAGTAGGGTGGTAACAATCACAAAAATTTTGAATCAAAGACCTGAGATGCTGCAACAGTAAAGAGAAATGGGAAGCTTCCCCTTACATTTTGCTTTGTATGACAAGAGAATCACCACTATTTCCTCGATGCCGTACTCATTGTGCTTTCTTTAAAGTGAAACCAATTTCTCCATGGACTGAGTTTTGCAGCAGCTTATCCTTCCTTGCAATTCACTGAAATCAGTTGCTCTTAACAGGTGCAAACGGAGCAGCATTCGGCTTACTTGCAAAGCTCTGAAACTCAGTTATGAAAATACTGTTTACTGAGGCTAAGTAGGATATTTCAACTGACAAATGGTTTATTTTTAATTTACTGTATTTTGAGAGAGACTTCCTCTTTTACAAATGTTGACAGATAAGTATTTTCATACACTAAAATGACAGAGGCTATTCATTTACTCTGTGGATTGATACCTCATGTTCATGCTGGGAAATTATGTAACTGAAAATCAGAAAGTTGTTTTTTCAGTCTAACTTAGAGTAAACTTTTCTAGACAAGTATACAGGGGGTTTGAAAAGCTTATCAATGTGTCCTCATCCCTGTAAGATGAGTAGAGTTGTACATACAGACTCCTACATGTACCTTCCTGGATGTGTTATGTACTTGGCAAGGGCATACAGCACAGCATCTATACTGACCTTGCAGTCTAAAGTAGTGTTAGCACCTATTGCTAGACTACAGTCCTGTGAGTGATTCTCAGTCCTATTGATGGGACTAAGGTACAAATCTTTGGCCTTCCAAAACTTTGTCCACTACACACACCTTTTGTAACTGAACTCCTCAGGATCTGTAACTCTACCAGAGCAACAGGAACAGGTTAACAGGCACCAAGAATAGCTTAACAGTAACACTGAAGTGAAAACCAACCATATCCACATCATCATTTTCAGTCTTGCTACCACCAATGAAAGCGATGTTAAAAGGTGGGAGAAATGAT
Organism: Tricholaema leucomelas; assembly: GCA_013400475.1. NCBI lineage: Eukaryota > Metazoa > Chordata > Aves > Piciformes > Lybiidae > Tricholaema lacrymosa > Tricholaema leucomelas. The sequence goes on from WAAF01015524.1 coordinate 355,737, forward strand.
GAAAACTCCTGAATCTCAAGAGGCCTGAAGTTGAAAAAGCTAGGTGCCACAACCTGTGTCAGATGCTGCAAAGGCTCGGCCTCAGTGCACGATATCCGCGCATCAGATGTGCGGAAGTACCAAAAATGCAACAGGGTAAGCCAAGGAGGGTAGCAACTTTGTCAGCTTATTGCCTTTGCCATTTTGTTTTGCAGTAGTAAATGCATTTTTCTGCTCTTGTTTATTCGGATTGATCTAGATATATTTATCTCCAAGATAAATAAATAAATAGGTCTCAAAGAGCTTCTCTGCATTAGTAAGTAAGGGAGGGGGGGAGGGGGGGGAACAAGCCCTCACCTTCTGAATCATGAGCCAGGTCTCTGTTAATGAATTTTCTTTTCCTGACATTTGTCGGTCTCTCATTACAGTTTCTCCCACGTGGATTCTATAAACAAGAAAGATCAGTTACTTCAGAAATCTGAGGGGTCTGGCGGGTTTTCGTTTTTCATTTAATCAAGAATACTGAAAGCTGGCATGAAGTCGTTACATTTTCTAACAGGGAAAGGCTCGTCTGGCAGCCTCCAGATAGTGCTAAGCACCTAACATGTTCATAAAGATTCCTGTGTCTCAACACAACACATTTCTATGTAGACATCTATCTATCTATATAATGTGTTCAAGCAGCAACACGATACCAACCATGTATTTTTAGCACCAAAAGTACATAAATCTACATAATAGCACATCAATCCCCTCTGTGTAAACTACGCAAGGAGAACCCAGACAGGAGATTATAATAGGCTGCTTTGTTTCCCTGTGTTACTTAAAACGTTGTTTGCAGAGTCCTGAAAGTCAGCAAGAAAAATAAAAAGGAAAAAGAAAAATGTTAACGGTTGCCTCAACTTCGTTCTTCTGAGCGCTGCAGGAAAACGCAGCCAGAAACTTTGAATGCAGCTGCTGCTGCTCTCGCCTCTCTCATCCGCTAATCATGTGCATGATTTTTTAATCATCCCAAAACTCTCTTTAAAAGAAGATGATGCTTTATTGAAATAACTAGGAAGACAGGCTGATGTTGCAGGCAAAGCTCCCAGATGAAGAGTCGCCCCTACAGCGGTAACAAAGCAGAGACTCTCTGCAACACTCCCCCACAGAAACAAGTCGGAGTCAAGTTTATAAACACCAACTTTGAACCGATCACTCACATTGGTGACCATGTAAGGCACTTGCTGGTCATAAAATCCATCCATTCTGCAGCTCTTCCACAAGTCTTAGCTCAGTGTTTTATTTACTGGGCATTTGATCTGGAGATTTCCTCGGGATCTGGACTCCAATCAGCCTGGAGGAGAATACAAGATGGCTTTTAGACTTAAAGGGGAAAAAAAAAAAAGCGCCGTGAATGAACTGCTTGAATTTGCATAGCTAATTAACCTCAAAGAGTCCCATTCATAAAAACAACCCTCCCTTCTCTGCCTTCACCTGGGTTACGCGCTTCTGCCAGGAAAACCCGGAGCAAAAGCACTTCGAGGCAGCAGCAGAAAGCAAGACGAGAGGCAGGGGTTTATTTACACTCCCCGCAGTATTCCCCGGGCGATCCGCGCAAGTGGCAGCCCCGGCTCCGGCAAACGTGTGCTCAACTCGTAATGGCGAACGGCGGGGCGAGCCGCGCACCTCACGGCAGCGGCGGCAGCGCCCGCCAGCCGCAGCCACGCACACCCCCCCCAACACACACACACACCGCCACACGCACCCAGCCTCCTTCCCCCCCCTCCCCGCCCCAGCATCGCTTCTGCAGCCCACCACCACCTCGCAATCCTGCGGGGCGGCGGGCAAAGTTGCCGGGGAGACCCACCTGAAGGCCACGCGCGGCGATCGGCTGCAAAAAATTCCCTCCAAATTTAATAAAAACATTAATTATTCCCCGGCACTTCCCCCCTTGGAAGCAGCGAGCGCCACTGACAGAGCTCAATCCCGTGGTTTTTCCTCTCCTCCTCCTCCAGGGGCCCCCGAGCCGCGCCGGCGGATCCCCGCCGCCCATTGGCTNTCCCCTCGGCTCCCTCGCCGGGGTGGGAAGGGCAAGTCGTAACTCCGGTGCGCTGCACGGATCCCGGGATGGTGCTGCGGGGCGCATCGTGTCCCCTTACACACACCTCACCCCGGGTGGCATGGCGACCCCCTCCCCTCGCATAATTTATTGTGAAAATAAAAAGTTTCGCTTCCCTGACTCCGAGAAGCAAAACAAGCACACCGCCACCCCCGACACGCACACAGGCGCCTTTTCTGCCGGCACAGCAGTCCCGCAAAACTTGGCGGGAGCCCCGAGGTGATAAAAGAGAAGAGCGCGGCCAGGAGGCTGTGCACGGCTCTGTCGAGATCTATTGGCATCACAGGGCCGCTGGTTGCGTTTTGGAGTTGTTTTCCTTTCAGCTGAATCATAGAAAGCAACTGTTATTTCCACGCGGATGACATAATTTCTAGGTTTTGTGGACAGAATTTCGCATCATCCAGGCACCGGATCTGGTGGGGGGGAGGCTTTGGTGCAGTGGTGCCAGGACCTATCAAGCTCAGGATTTCAGAGGACTTCCCAAAGAAAGTGAGCGTTCTTTGTATAGAGTGGCTGTGGGAAGGCTGTGTCCAAAAAACTCTTCCGTTTCTTAACTGCCAAAACGCACCAAAGCAGATTGTGTGGTTTCATAACAGCTATATTTGTCCTCTCTTTGAGCAGCGAATTCCAGGTATCAGAGGAATCAGGTGGTGGATTTAAGTATTCATGATGTTGTCTCGCTGCGAGACACAAGTTTCAGGTTTTTTTATGATTTGATGTTGTTCAGCAATTACCAGGCTGAGCCCCAAGCTAACAAGTCCAACTTTGCCCTCAGCCCTTTCTGAAGGCTTTCTTCATAGATGAGGATGTAAAGGCAGCTGAAGAAACCTGCTTTGGCATAAATTGCCTGGAGTGGCATTAACAATATTCAGGTTCCCCCTTCTGTACTACTTTGTTTTGTAAATTACAGTTGTCTTGCCGCAGTCTGTTCTAGGGCATATCACTTCTGCTGCAATGGTTGAGGTTTCCCCCCCTTTTCTCACTGTTCATACTCACTTGCCACTTGTCCTGTCCCAAGAAAAAGCAAGCAAGCATGATGTGTCTGCCACTTCAGTCCTTCCCATTACTGCCTTGTCAGAGAAAAATTTGTCCACCAGCAGCAGCTTGAGCTTCGTGTTCTTGCTGCTTCCATTTCCATGCGTGCACCCCAGCACACCTGAAATGACAAAAAAGGAATGATACACTACGGGTTACATAAACCTGTAATCATTTTAGTGAGTTCTTGGCCAAGTCTCTGAGTCGCTGCTCCAGTAAGTCACTTCATGATATAATAGGGAAATAAAACTACCAAATGCTTCAGGTATAAATGAAATTTCCTGGATAATGAAAGCCATCATTTTATTGTTTATGCCCTAACACAGCTGCTAAACCAAGGCTGATGGCCTTGCGAGAAGGCTAGGGCTGCAGATCTGTTCCCAGAGGGTGTGCAGCCACTCTAACCCCTGGATCAACATGGCTGATAAAGCTACAGTCTTCAGTTGTCCACCTTGCCTTGGTGGGTAGATATCTCAGCCACCCATCGACCAACTCTGAAAGTGCAAGAATTTACCATATACTCTTCTAAACCAACCTTGCTGATGCATTGTCTTGTTTTTAAACAGCACACTAAAAACTGCTGCAGTGTCAGCCAGATAAGCTAATTAAAACAACCTCAACTGAAGTTTCAGAGGGACCTTAAACCTACCAGGTATTTAAATTTGGTCTGTTAAATTTGCCACCATCAGATCCCATCTTGCTCTTCCCTACACCATAGCCTACACCTCACAGACTCCTGGCCTGGCACTGTAGCCACCCACCAGCATACACATATCCATAACCCTGGTTTACAGCACAAGATGAGGTCAGTACTCTGCAACTGTCAAGCTCTCCCATGCTCCTGGTTGGGTTGTAACTTTGTAACTCCTGTAACTGCAGGAGAAGACATGCATTAAAGGTGCCTTGACAGGAGAATGTGCTATATTCCTTGCTACTACCACACACCTCTTCCATTCCTCTTCCCTTTAGCTAGCTCTTTCACTCATGCTCCATAGGAGGGGAAGAGTAGAGATATTTTGAGGCCCTTTTTATCTTCATCTCCTTCCTTCCACTATGTTGAGGGGTACTCAGGGAAACTTCATTAACTATTATGAGGTACATGCTTACTGGGTAAAAAAAAAACAAAACACGAAACTGAAAACCAATCCACATACCTACTGACAACCCACAAAGCCACCCCAAGATCTGTGTCCAGAAATGCACTCTTGTACCATCAACAGTCACACCTGTTGGGATGAGGTACTTAGTGCCATGGTCTAGTCGATCGGACAGGGATGGGTGATAGGTTGGACTGGATGATCTTGGAGATCTCTTCCAACCTGGTTGATTCTATGATTCTATGATGTGGGTAATGATTTTTTTAAGTTTTGCATGTTTGTCAAAAATTCCTGCAACTTGGCTGTGGTTTGGGGATTTTTTTTTTTTTCCCCCCATAGGATGTTGATATTTCAACCACTATTTTCAGAAAGCAGCACTCTTAAATGTCATTTCTATCAAAATAATCCTTTCAGAAAACTAAGTAGCAATATCAAAATGACCGTATTTTTTAGCTGAAATGACTGAACAGTTTTTACCAAATGGAAATTATTCTTTAAAAAGGCATTGAGTCTATTTTACTGGAAAAAAAAAGTACTTCAGAGTAATTAGCCTTTTTAGTGGTACCTGCCTTAAAAGCAATATACTTGTTTTCTTGTTCAAATACACTATAAATTGAAAATTACAAATTATTTTTATTTCTTAATGGCAATTTATATGCTTCACACACTTACCTGAAAGAGGACAATGAAATACATGTTTCTTGCTTGATCTGACACATTTTGGAGCTAGAAGTAACTGCTGCAACACGTAAAAAAAAAAAAAAAATATAGGTAAATCTAGACAAGTCAAATACAAAATTTGATAAACACCAGTTTCTGCTGGAAAACATGAGAAGAATTTAACCACACTTTCAAATGAGGAAATAAACCATCATAATCTACTGTGATTAAGTCTAAACTCATTATTATTAAAATAATAATAATAATAGTAATAATAATATGATATGACTCGATAACAAGACAAAAATGCTTTATGCTGAAAGAGTAAACCTTTTGGTTCATAACATTATGCTTACACCAAAGAAAACCCTTCAGAAGGAGGATAGTCACAATCAAAATATAATAGGCAAGTAAATTGCAAGCGACATTAAGTCACAAAAATCCTACTTGGTTTTCTGAAAAATGTTTAGCCTGACCACTCCTTCCAGGCAACTCCTCTGCAGATGTGATGTACTTACAGCTGATACACAACAAAAGTGATGCCCCCAGTCCAAACAACCATTGAGCCCCAACTTTTGAAACATAGCTTAGAGCAAACTCAATGTAATAACTAAGTATGTGACTGACTACAGCAAAACCATGACAATTAAATGAGACTTCTGTCTGGTAAATTAACCCTTGACCACGTTTTTATCTGCTGATGCTGACTCTTTCAGCAGGTTAACAGTGCTTATTTTGTCATAACATCGCTGCCCTACAATGAAATAGCAAAATAACAGTAACAACAACAATAACATTGATGGTTTTGTTATTATTATTGATAATAAATTATTTAAAATTTTTAAAACCCAACATTGAAATTAATAGGTCAGATACTTTGCCCAAAAGCATGGCTTTTTGTAAAGCCTTTGACTCAAATGAAGCAACTAGGACTGACACTTAAAATAGGAAAAATTAAAGTAGCAATAGGAGGAAAACACACAAAGATTATATCCATATGCTGAACTATCAGATGTGGAAATGAAAGTATATGCAAATAAGGATCTTCAAAGAAAGAAGGAAAGAAAGAAAATGAATAAATAATTCCAGTTGGACTGTTTTTAATGTGTGGATTAATAACACATTGCAGACATCATTGTAATTTAGAGCTAGCATTGCACAAAGCTAGAGGCCACCATAAGTAACTACATTTAAATGCCCACCTACCTGGTAACACAATGGATGGTAATTTTCAGTCCATATTTATGTACTAGAAAAATCGTATTAGCTGAGAAAACTTAAATCAAGATACTCCAAAAACAGTGCAAGGTCCCAAAAACCCAGACAAAAAAAAAAAAAGGCAACATGTAAATATAGTTTATTTAGTTCATCATAAGTAACACTTCAAACTTAGGCTTGACCACACAAGCTTTAAAAAGGAGAAGGCCTGGCAAGTCTTAGAGCACTGGCCCATTTGTTAAAGCCAAGTAACCTCAGTACTGCTCTGGCTCTGTATTGTGGAAAGCTAATAGGCCTAAAACATGTCCTGGCTTGCCCCACCCTTCAGCTGATGAGGGAAGCAAAGGCCAGAGGAAAACAAGGGCTTGGGCCATTATGTGCCCTCCCAAAGTAATAAACAGGTACCCACAGGTGTTTATGAGCTTTTAAGTGTCTTGCCAAAATAAGGCTAAGCAAGCCCTGTTTTCACCTAAAATGGTCACTTTGGCAAAGTGCCATTCTTACTGGTGAATCTCTGTGGCCAAAGGAGCCATTACACTCGAGCAAATAATATAAATGGAGCTACGTTGCAAGCAGTAATTTGCTCTCCTCTGACATGCTCTTGGCTCTGGTCTGACAACATGCTCTGCTCTCCCTCAGTGTGTTCTGCTCTGCCTCCCGCTTCAGACCAGCAAAGCTGTCATGTACAAGCTTTGACTACCTGGAAACTTGGCGTGTTTCAAGTTTACCAGGAGAAGGCATTAAATGCCTCATGATGGGTTAAGAAGTACCACCAACACCGTGCTCTCTGCACATCTGTAAGACATCCTGCCTGCACCTCTGCAAACGTCTGTGCCAAGTGTGAAGTCCAAGAGGAATCAGGATCAGGTCATAGATTGTCTGCCTCTTTCCTAGCACCCTGTTAGAGCCTGGGAAGATCTAGAACGCTCTCAAGGCTATCAAGACACTGACAGATATCCCTTGAAGAGTTTGGGTACTGTCTGGAAACTAGTTAGCCCCAGGAATATGGAGATAATACTTTGTGAGTAAATATTCGTAAAGTGTCCCTCTGAATTCTATTGTGCCTTCTGCTTAAGCAAAAAGGAGCCTCTCGGGTCTCCCTCAACAGCAAGCCTTGTATTTGCCACAAGATTCTCTTTCCTAAGTAATGTTTATTATGTTATTGCTAGTGTTCTAGATTCTCTGTTTATTTCCCTCTGTAATATTTTCCATGACCATGCAAAGAAACTATTATTATTAAAAATTATGGCCTGTGGTGAGATTGCTAATTATCAAAATAGAGGATATTAATTTTGGAATAGATCTCACCCATACTCTTACACTCTGCTAGTGGTTTTTCTGGTTATTTCCTGCAAGGGCAACTGCTGTCTTCTCACTGAGGCCTCTTTGCCTATAAAATGGTACTTTCTTCACTAAAAGAGTACTGTTGAAAATAGAAAGTCTACTTCCATTGATTGTGGAGATCCTGGGTGCCTCTAGCTTCTCCTTAATTGGTGAAGGGTGAAAATTGTGCTACATGTGTAGAAACTTCAAGAATACATGTTACAAAACAGACTTGTGAAAGATGTAGATGAGCATTTTCAGGAAAGAATGCTCAGGTCAACATACTACCACAACCAACATACTACCACAACCAACATACTACCACAACCAACATACCATCACAATCAAAGTAGTAAGCAGTCTTCTACTACAAACTGCCGGAGAACACAGAATCACAGAATGTCACAGGTTGGAAG
>WAAF01015525.1:1451-25590 GCA_013400475.1 Tricholaema leucomelas
CCTCTCCTCTCCTCTCCTCTCCTCTCCTCTCCTCTCCTCTCCTCTCCCTCTCCTCTCCTCTCCCTCTCCTCTCCCCCTCCCCCTCCCCTACAACTAGGATATGTAACTCTTAGTGACTATCATAGTCTTTGGTCAGTTAACAGCTAAAGTAAATAATCCACACTCTTTTGTGTCCTTCTGTACTACATTTTCAGAAGCAAATCAATTTCCAGACCTGGGGAAAATTATATCCCTATACAGTTTCTTCAGACACTGAAGGCACTCACATAATATAAGCAAATACAACCAAAAATTACTATTACACTTCCACTTATTACTGTTAGCAATATTAATCATGACTTTACAGCCTCTACATTCCATGTTCCATAAAATGAAATGTCGGTGGTATTATAAAAGGTCTAAGCCTATTTAAAAACATTAATACCATCAATAAATATCACTATTTGCTCATAAGGCTAGACACTCCAAGTGCTAAGTTCAACTCATCACTTGATTATGATAAGCCTCTTCAGTTTCAGTTTGTAACTCAGAAAAAATAAGAACCTGCTTCTCAGTTTGTTTTCTCAGCTTAATCTTCAGTTTAATACTCATTTCAGTATTAACCTGATTAGCTTTATTGATGTTTACAACGTTTGGGCCCAAGTGATCCATTTGTCTGAAAGAAAATAATTTCCTTTTAACACAGATGCAATAGCAGGCAAAGGCAAATGTTTTCAAGAAGATACAAAAATACATACCAGATTTAATGGATGTTCTTCATAAATATATCTAAAAGTAGTTCACAGAATCATAATTAATTTGACACAATCAAGCAGGTTGGCTGTTGAAAGTGAACAGCACAGAGCTTTTTTGCTTCTGATTTCCAAAACTAAGTGTTCAAAACTTTTAGTGCCTCAAGGCAATATACAGTGCATATTTCTTCTAGAGTCTTTTGTTACTGAAAAATCATAGCAACCACAAAGGACATTTCATATAAGGATACAAACTTGAATGATCAACCAGTAAACAGTTCATTTGCACTCCTATAAACAAGCAATCAAAAAATCAATATATTGGTTTACAGATAACTAATGGACTTGTCTGACTGCACAAGTGATGAAACATTCCTTTATCACCAGTAAATGCAGATTATAAGAAGTGCTTTACTAGACCATGTTTCCAGATTATGAGAAGCAATGAGCAACCAAAATCACTTGGAAATGGTACCCTTTAGTCTTTATATCCCAGCCACCACAGGCTGTTTTGCTCTGTATGGCAGAGAATACTATGTTTCGTGTGATTCCTCTGAAAAAATAATTATCATATTAATAAAATAATACCCACAAATATTTTGGTGAATTTCATTCCATAGGACATGTTAGCCGATCACATATGATGTGGTTGAGTGATTGGATGACTGCCAGGGAATAACAAAAACATCTGTAAATTTTGGAAGCTTCACATGGATGGATGTTCACTTGCACTGTCAAAAACAGGCTATTAACTATCCGTGGCCTGCTTGACTGAAATTAATAGCAATAATTTAGTATTTAACATTCAAGGAAATCTCCACGCCATCATAATCCAGAAGTCCAACTAGCTAATGTAATTACCTTTACCCAAAATGATAGAATAGAATAGAANTCCAACCTGGCTGATTCTATTCTATTCTATTCTATTCTATTCTATTCTATTCTATTCTATTCTATTCTATTCTATTCTATTCTAATTGTCTGAGGAGTTTACTCATGTAGTTGATACAAGCTGAACTTCCAAAGGCCTGAGACTACGTTTCCAGTAAAACTCCTTCTGCCATAGAGATGTTGCTGCTTTTTATCCTTGTCTCACACCTTTTGTCAACTTGGTTCCATTTGCAACCACACTAATCCAAAGCATCCCCATGTATAAATGGGGTTTCCTGCATATGAAATGATGTGGAAAACACTACAAACTTAAAATGATCAGTCACCTCTGTTTTTATGACAGCATTTAAATAAATATTTTTCACTGCTACCAGCTTTCATTGAGTACATGCTTATATAAACAAAGAAATATGGATTTGGTTTGGGGTTTTTGGTTGTTTGGGCTGGCATTTTTAAATATGTGTATGGAGAGAAATGCAGTCTTCTAGTAAGATAGCAATATCTTTCAAGAAATAAGTCTCTGAGGAAAATATGAAAGTGAAAAATGCTTAGTTAATTTCTGGTTATTAATTCTGAATCTGCCTTTCTTCCTTTTTTCTCTGACAGGAATGAAGCAACGAAAATAATTTCCACTAAAAATGGCAGAAGCTTGTGGCTACCTAATAATATTTTGAACCTTTTGGTTTTCTCTTTTTTGTGCTACTAATTTTTGTTTTATACCATCCATTGTTGTAATTACCTCATGGTCCTTCCATCTCTTAGTAAATAAACTTCAGCTAAAATTAGTTGCAACTCTTTATTATTTTCACTTCTTGTGCTGTATAGGTTTACTTATCTTCCTGTTTTAGAACACAGTAGACTGCTAGAAAATTCTAGTTGCTGTGATTCTTCATATTTTTAATTCACATTGCTTTGCCTAGCAGTTTGTGCTGTCTAGTTCAATGACTAGATCAATTCCCTTCCTGTGAACTTGAACAAGTAACATGGATCTAAGCTCTTTTGAATAGAAGTACCCACTTAGGCAGGACTCTCATAAAAAAACAGATTTATGAACAATGGACAATTTTCCATTCCTTTTGACATCAGGATATTGTGGTACACTCACCTTCCAGAATAAACCAAAAGATCCTGCCAGCACCAACATACAAAATTTGAACATTTTAATAGTCTATTCTGTTCAGATATCTACTGGTTGCACACAACATTTTCATTTATTTTAGTCTTTGCAAAGACCCTTCTCTCTCATCTTTTGGCTATTTACAGTTATATTTCCCAACCCCAGGGTCTGTGTTCATGATGGTTAAACAGCAATGGAAAGCTTCAAGGTTTGCTTCAGTGTCTGAGCTTGATATTAAAGATATCACTATGCAATTTTCCATTCATATTATGGTCATTGTCTCAAAATAACTTCCAGTATTCAAGGATGGATGGAGATTGTCCAAGATAATTGTCATTACTTTATACATTAAAGGAAAAGTTATTCTTAAGATTCCCTGCAAACCAACCAATGCTCCATCCTACAGAAAACAATCTGTCTTCTGTGAGACAATGTATCTCCATAAGCAGAAAATCTACTACCTGCAATCTCTTTATTATACAAGCGTAAAAAGTCTTATCTCTCAGTGCTGATAAAGGACTTACTCATGGTTTAGACAAATTAGAACAAAAATGTAGTAACCAGAAGTTTATTTTTCACTGTCTACTGCCATAAGGGGCCATGACAAGGAGTATTAGCATTCTACTGTCATCTACTGGATGCAAGAAACGATATTCTGAGTTAGGTTTTTTGATAAGAGAGAGGAAAGGAGAATTGCCTAAAAGGGAACGTGTGATAGAAGAGCTGTGAGTGGAAAAAAAAAAGAGCTTTTTGCTCCAAAGTACACAAGAGGAAAAAAGAGAGAGAGAGAGAGAGAGAGAGAGAGAGAGATATGCAGTTTGGTTCTATGTGTTTCTAAAGGTTCTCACAGCTCATTCTATTTTTCATATGTAGCAAGCACTGTGGTCTCTTAACCCACAGAAATGTTGGTTGTGGTTTCAGTGTCATCTGCAACTGATTTTTGTGACTTAGTTCTCTCTGAAATAGGAATACCACAAGTCACCTGAGGGTAAGACGAGCTACTTTGTAAAGTATTCTGAGATCACTTTGAGAAGTGCTGCAAAAGAGCAAGGCACTGCTCATTACTATAGTCTTTCACGCTTAATTTTTTTTAAAGGAGTTCCACTTTTCCTTCTTCTGCCCCAGCTTTTTGCAGCATAGGCACGTCTATAATTATTAAATATACATAAATGAAGTGAATTTCAAGTGCCAGAAGTGGGCACACACTCTCCTTATTCAGAATTTCATAAGGGGTGTTAATATGCAGAGTTGGTGTGTGCACTTGGCAGCCGCGCTGACATGATAGAGTGTCAGCTTCTTTGTTAATGATCCGCATAGGAAAGTATCCCCACATAGGCCTTGACAATTGACATACCATTACAGTCTATTGCGTCAATAATCCATGCATTCAAGTGCTCCCCACTCTTTCAGAAAACCTGACACAATAGTCTATAATAGCTCTATGCAGTATGTGAACAGGAGGCCTTGATATTAGAGTATGATGAGTCTGAAAGAGACTATATGGTCTAGCTTGTAAATGATCCATGTATTATAAGTATACTGATCCTCAAGGATCTTTAGATCTGTTATAGGCTCAAGGAGAGTTTCCCTTTCCAAAAACAAATGACACAGGACGTTTGGATTTAAAAATAAGAGCTTTTCTTTTTGAAAAATTATAGTGAAAATGTAGGCTGACATCCCTAACATCTGGAGCTGGAAATTGGTATGAAGTCCTGTTCCATCCTGATGACATTAAAATAGCACCTTCTTCCTCAGTGACAGCTCTCTGTGTATTGAATCACATAAGCTGCCTGCTGTGGCAAAAATAACCTGTGCCTTTTTTTAGTGCTTTACAGTCAATGAGCCAAATCTGTGTCTACATGACCATCACTGCTGTGACCACAACGGAGTGGAGACACAACTGGATTAGCTAATATTCCTACCAAGAGCAGTTTAGCAGCTCAGCACAGCATGGAGTCTTGCCTGCCTGAGTAGATGGGTGAATATTCACTCAGGAAGCACTTGCCGAGCTCCCTGTTGTTCCAGCTAGAAGGTTTCCAGCATCTGAATTAGCTAATTTTTTAAGCTAGCTTTTATATGTCAACAGCATATTTCAGTGCTTTCAGTGTGGTCATACACTAAGCATCACTGATATTCTAAAGCCCTTTTACCTGTTGTGATGGTTTGGGTGTCCCCCACCCCCCCCCACTTTAGAAATCACCCAGGCTAGACTCAGCCAGCTCTAGAAATTTGAATGAAGCTTATATTTACAGCTAGCACAATGCACAAGCAGATATTTACAGTATAAAGCTCTAAATTATCAGGCTGCTAAATTCTGGATGTTACTTTCTTCAGAGAAAAAAAAACAACAACAAACAAACCAAAATAAACCCAGAAAAAAACCCCAACCAACCAAAAAAAAAAAAAACCTCACCAAAAACCAAACCCAAAACTCCCCCCCCAGTAAAACCCCTGAAACAAAAACCCACAAACAGAAGACTGAAAAAGAACTACTTTACTGGTGGTGAGTTTGTGAGGCCATCCAGAGAGCAATACAAATGCAAGGAGATGTGCATAGCAGTAGCACCTGGTAAGAGTTGTAGGTCAAGATAGAAGTTCACCACTCGATTGGCAATTTACTATTTTTGCTGTATTTTCTCCAAAACCGACAGCATGATTTAACTATATAGTGTTAAACAGCTCCTAGAGGCACACAGTGCCTTGAAAGCTTACATAAGGCATCAGCCCTTATTTTTTCTCAGTGTTTATGTGTATATTCAGATGTGTGTATGTTTTGCAGTGATCTGGTCTTGTAACACAAGAAAACAGTTTCCAAACACTGACTATTGGACGTCTATCAAAATTTGTAGTAGATAAGAGCAAACCTGCAGACCTCTTTTCAGTATGTGTCCTTTAACATACTTCCTTTCTGACATTCAGGCTAGCAGGATATGTAATCATCACAGTATAACAGTATCACCAAGGTTGGAAGAGACCTCACAGATCATCAAGTCCAACCCATTACCACAGAGCTCAAGGCTAGACCATGGCACCAAGGGCCATGTCCAATCCTGCCTTGAACAGCTCCAGGGACGGCGACTCCACCACCTCCCTGGGCAGCCCATTCCAGTAGCCAATGACTCTCTCAGTGAAGAACTTTCTCCTCACCTCGAGCCTAAACTTCCCCTGGCGCAGCCTGAGGCTGTGTCCTCTTGTTCTGGCATTGGCCGCCTGAGAGAAGAGAGCAACCTCCTCCTGGCTACAACCACCCCTCAGGTAGTTGTAGACAGCAATAAGGTCACCCCTGAGCCTCCTCTTCTCCAGGCTAAACAATCCCAGCTCCCTCAGCCTCTCCTCGTAGGGCTTGTGCTCGAGGCCTCTCACCAGCCTCGTTGCCCTTCTCTGGACACGTTCAAGCATCATTTTACTTGTTGTGATGGTTTGGGTGTTACCCACCCCCCACACACTTTAGAAATCACCCAGTCTAGACTCAGCTTCAAACCAGCACACTTGTTTACTTGCTAGTTTCATAAAGCTGTAGCTTTTTGCCAGGTTTTTCTTTTGAGTAGGTTGGTTTTTTTTGTTTTATTTTGGTGGTGGTGCTTTTTTTTCCTCATAAAAATTGTGTTGGGTGGCCACTCAGGCATCCCCTCTACATTCTGAATAGCCAGGAAGTGAAGAAAAAACACTTTTAAAAATCCATTTTCCTCTTTCTCTTCTATTCTCTTTGATTTAAGATGGGCTCTTTGTCTACATGCTCCGTGAAAGAGGATATTCCTGTAACTCAGCCTACACATGAAGGAGGTCAGGAGGTTTTTCTCTCCATTAATCCTTCAAACATTTTCTTTCCTACTTTCAAATCACTGAAAAAAAAAGGGTCTTTTATTTGTCAGTTACTGTAAGCAGCTTTCCTGAAAGGGAAAGAAATGGTACTATAGGACTTACATCTCTTACCTTTGGAGGTTCAGGTCTCTACTCTTAAAGACAAAGCTGAGAGAAACTGGTTTTGGAGTCCTCTAAACATGCAAACTGAATGTTACATGGTATGACTCCGACTCGTATGACCATATGGCAATACCTATTATCTACTTAAACTGACTACCTTATTTTACCATTCATATGATCATTGTTCATCATCAGCCTTTGGAAACAAAGGCTATCTTTAGTTAGTGACTTTTGATGTTATTTTAATATGTCTCAGGACCAGTCTACAAGTTCTTATGGCATTTGTTGCAACAAAACTATGGTACTGATCATGCTGGTAGGATTCAACTCACAACCTCTATTGCGAGGATAGGCTGAGGAAGCTGTGGTTGATCATCTAGAGAAGACTCTAGGAGGATCTTAGAGCTGCCTTCCAATACCTGAAGGGATCCTACAGGAAGGCTGGAGAGGTACTTTTTTCCTAAGAGTCTCTAGCAATAGGGAATGGTTTTAAGCTGAAGGAGAGTAGGTTTGGACTGGATCTTAGGAAGAAGTTCTTCAGTACGAGGGTGGTAGGACAGATGGGCAGAGTCCAATGGGATGGCATTCAATAGCTCCAAGTGCAGGGTGCTGCACTTTGGCCACAACAACCCCATGCAGAGATACAGGCTGGGGTCAGAGTGGCTGGAGTGCAGCCAGACAGAGAGGGATCTGGGGGTGCTGATTGATACTCGCCTGAACATGAGCCAGCAGTGTGCCCAGGTGGCCAAGAGAGCCAATGGCATCCTGGCCTGCATCAGGAATGGTGTGGTCAGCAGGAGCAGGGAGGTCATTCTGCCCCTGTACTCTGCACTGGTTAGACCACACCTTGAGTACTGTGTTCAGTTCTGGGCCCCCCAGTTTAGAAGGGACATTGAGATGCTTGAGCGTGTCCAGAGAAGGGCGACGAGGCTGGTGAGAGGCCTCGAGCACAGCCCTACGAGGAGAGGCTGAGGGAGCTGGGATTGTTTAGCCTGGAGAAGAGGAGGCTCAGGGGTGACCTTATTGCTGTCTACAACTACCTGAGGGGTGGTTGTGGCCAGGGGGAGGTTGCTCTCTTCTCTCAGGTGGCCAGCGCCAGAACGAGAGGACACAGCCTCAGGCTGCGCCAGGGTAAGTTTAGGCTCGAGGTGAGGAGAAAATTCTTCACTGAGAGAGTCATTGGACACTGGAATGGGCTGCCCAGGGAGGTGGTGGAGTCGCCGTCCCTGGGGCTGTTCAAGACAAGGTTGGACATGGCACTTGGTGCCATGGTCTAGCCTTGAGCTCTGTGGTAAAGGGTTGGACTTGATGATCTGTGAGGTCTCTTCCAACCTTGGTGATACTGTGATACTGTGATACTGTGACTCTGAAATAGGCTGCCCAGAGAGCTTGTGGATGCCTTCTCTCTGGGAGTGCTTAAGGCCAGGTTGGATGAGGCCTTGAGCAGCTGATCTAGCTGAGAGGCTTTCCTGCCCATAGTGGGAAGGTTGGAGTAGATGATCTCAAATGCCCCTTCCAACCTAAGCCATTCTATGGTTCTACGAGCTACAGCCACCTGAAAGTTAGCTAATAGTCTAAGCTAATCTTGCAGTCTGTTTACAGCCACCAGAGAACTAGACACTTAAAAGGGGCAGTTGATCCTATTCTAGAATAGATATATAAGACAGAATTAATTGAAAATGATGATCTTTTGCATAGTTAAATTATGTGACAGAAATCCTGTGTGTTTTTTTTTACAACATGCTAAACCTCAAGCTTCCAGCTGGGTCTCAGTTGTACTGAATACTGCAGTGACTTAAATAGATACATGAGTCATGTCATCATGGCTATCATTAGACTTCAGGGGTTTCACACCACCTAATTTTAGGCACATAACTTGACTGCTTAAGCGTTTAAGGTCAGTGCCTAAGCAGAAGTTCTGAATCATTGGAGGAACTTGTCTCCCTCTGTTCATGGTGAAGGGAGTCTGCTGCTCTCTTGAAATAGGTGCCTGTGGTAAATGGTGTGAATTCTTTCCCACTCCCTCTTTAGCAGTTACTCTGTAAGAGACATCTTGGAGTTTTCTGCTTATTTGTCTTTGTTAGTTGGTTTGGGGCATTTCCTCACTGAAATAACAAAAGTGGGTTTTTATCTTGTTCAGGCAAAACAAGTTGACAATATTGCCTCCCCCCACCCCGGTATGTGGATAAATACAAATCGCTTTCAGAATAGCCTTAATTGTTGCTTGTACTAAAATGTTTTGCTGTGTCAGGGCTGGTAAATAGACCAGGTTCACATCCTAACACCATCCCATGGAAGATCACCAGCACCACAGTTATGCTATAAAGTAGAAAGGAGAGCTTATTTAGAGTGTAAAAACAAAAAAAAAGAGTAAATAAAAAAGGACAAAATCAGTGAGAAAGAAGTAACCTCTATCTTGTTTTATTTGTCTCTCTACCAATATTATGTTATGCAAATAATGACATTAATATTATGCTTAAGGTTGAGCTTGTAATTGCAGAAAATCCAGAAATTCAGAGTTCCCATGATAATGCAATGGAATATTGAACCTAAAGTGACAAAATTTTCTGTCATTGTTGATCCTGAACTGAGGCATTATTAGCTGTTTTATTATTATTATTGTTATTGTTGCTATTATTATTATTATTATTATTATTATTTAATATGAGAGCCATTAACCAGTGTATTCAGTGCTAGCAGCTTGTTATCTGTGCAAAATTGTTTAGAGTGCCTCCTAGGTCAGCCTGTTCTCAAGAGACCCTACCAATAGAGTATAAACAGGCAGATCTAGGAAGTGGAGGCATGGGGGAGGAAAAGCAGGAGGAGAAGGAATGGCCATTATGGAAACTCACTCAAATGGAACTGAACAGAAGATTTTTTGATGCATTTTTTTTTTTTTTGGCTTTACTAATCTATCCCTCAACATGAATGGTAAATGCTAGTGGCATGATGCTATGCTGAGAAGTTCATTGAATTAAGCATAGCCATGAACTGACATTTTTGAAATGCACAACTCCTTGGCATGAACCTTGAGAAATTAAAATAAAATACAACATATATCAATGCTAAGATGAGCTTTACTCAGCTTTTGAGCACGACACTTGTTACTTCTTTTTCTTTTGAATTATGTGGTGACAGACTGGCAACAATGAAGTAAAGATCAAAATTCAGTTTCATTCAATTTCCTTCAATGGCATGGAGTTCTTGTACTTAAATGTATAATAGCAAAAGGTAAACATATAGTTACCTGTTTGGCTGAGACAGGGTATTTTCATACTGTTTAATATTCATATTTGACAGAGCTTTGCCATCCACTGATTTTAATGTTTCACAGTCTCATGGTAGGTTAAAGACACAGTATAAATAAAAAACAAAATCAAGGAAATGGTGTAAAGATGCTATTCATATCTGTCCCCACAACTTCTTACAAGTTATATGTGACTATATGCATAACTATTTCTAAAGCAGTAAGCCCTACAATGGTGGAATTGGTAGTGAATTACAAGAGTCCTGTAGTTGTGCTACGGATGCTCCAGATGATCTTAATATAGAATCATAGAATCAACCAGGTTGGAAGAGACCTCCAACATCATCCAGTCCAACCTGTCACACAGCCCTGTCCAATCAACTAGACCATTGCACTAAGTGCCTCATCCACTCTTTTGTTTAACACCTCCAGGGACAGCGACTCCACCACCTCCCTGTGCAGCCCATTCCAATGGGATTTATTATTGTCTAGACACAGTGGATATTTGATTTATAATGGAAATCTACTTATTGTAGATGGAATTTTATTCTAATTAATAATCTTTTCCAGAAAGACTTGTCACTTTCATGAAATTCAAAACAAATACATTAAAAAAACAACCAACCAAACCAACCAACCAACCAACCAAATCCCAAACCAACCAACAAAAACCCCGACAAAAACTCCCAAACCACTCTGTTTTCCCTATTTTCTCTATGTGGTCCTCCTGGAGTACCCTTGGAAGAGCGGATGATATAGGTGACTGTTGTAATGACATATCGTACTCAGACAAGTATCAAAGCTAAAAAAAGTTAGGATGCAGAATTGAAATTTACTTTGGGTCATAAGTATCTGCACGCGAGGATTTTATTGTATGCAGATCCCAACCAGTGACAAGTGGTGTTCCTCAGGGGTCAGTGCTGGGACCAGTGCTCTGTAACATCTTTGTCAGTGATATGGACAGAGGAATTGAGTGCACCCTCAACAAGTTTGCAGATGACACCAAGCTGTGTGGCACAGTTGACTTGCTGGAGGGCAGGGATGCCATCCAGAGGGACCTGGACAGGCTGGAGAGGTGGGCCCAGGCCAACCTCATGACGTTTAACAAGGCCAAGTGTAAGGTCCTGCACCTGGGTCGGTGCAATCCCAGGCACAGATACAGGCTGGGTGGGGAATGGCTGAGAGCAGCCCTGAGGAGAAGGACCTGGGGGTCTGGGTTGACGAAAAGCTCAACATGAGCCTGCAGTGTGCACATGCAGCCCAGACAGCAACCCTGTGCTGGGCTGCATCAAGAGCAGTGTGGCCAGCAGGGCAAGGGAGGGGATTCTCCCCCTTTACTCTGCTCTCCTCAGACCCCACCTGGAGTACTGTGTGCAGTTCTGGAGCCCCCAGCACAAGAAGGACATGGAACTGCTGGAGCCAGTCCAGAGGAGAGCCACGAAGATGCTCAGAGGGCTGCAGCAGCTCTGCTATGAGGACAGGCTGAGAGAGTTGGGGCTCTGCAGCCTGGAGAAGAGAAGGCTTCGAGGAGACCTTAGAGTGGCTTTCCAGTATCTGAAGGGAGCCTACAGGAAGGCTGGGGAGGGACTATTGACAAGGTCTGGTAATGTCAGGACGAGGGGGAATGGGTTTAAGCTGGCAGAGGGGAGATTTAGACTGGATGTTAGGAGGAAGTTCTTTACAGTGAGGGTGGTGAGACACTGGCACAGGTTGCCCAGGGAGGTTGTGGATGCTTCCTCCCTGGAGGTGTTTAAGGCCAGGCTGGATGAGGCCTTGAGCAGCCTGCTCTAGTGGGAGGTGTCCCTGCCTATGGCAGGGGGTTGGAGCTGGATGATCCTTGAGGTCCCTTCCAACCTAAACCATTCTATACTTTCAAGGACCTGTTATTGTTCTGAAATTGCTGCCTATGTTCGGTGGTATGGTATAAAGCAAGCTGAAAATTATTAAAATTAATCTGTAATAGTGGACAGATAGAGTTTACAGCTCACTGATTTTCATTGTTTTGCTGATTTTTGAGTGCATTGATGCTGCAATGCAGCCAGACCAAAAGGCTTCCAGGTACGTCAGAAGAAAAAGTAAGGTGTAACAGGGTTTCAATACTCAGTAAGAACTATTCCTGTAGCATCATTGGGAATTACATCTGAGATTTGCTTTGAAATAGTCTGAAATACTAGTTATTTGTGCTTAAAATGTACTTGCTTGTATATATTACATAATGGGTTTTGAAAGAGCCCATGGTGGGGGGGGGGGAAGTATAAATTTCATTTCAAACCTCTAACCTGTAGGAGATGCCAGGTAAACAGTGATGAAAAAAAAACATACCTTTTAAACCATTGCCACCTGATTAGAAGTTATCTGGGACATTTTGATGCTTGAACGTGTCCAGAGAAGGACAACGAGGCTGGTGAGAGGCCTCGAGCACAAGCCCTATGAGGAGAGGCTGAGGGAGCTGGGATTGTTTAGCCTGGAGAAGAGGAGGCTCAGGGGTGAGACCTTATTGCTGTCTACAACTACTTGAGGGGTGGTTGTAGCCAGAAGGAGGTTCCTCTCTTCTCTCAGGTGGCCAGCACCAGAAGAGGAGGACACAGCCTCAAGCTACACCAGGGGAAATTTAGGCTTGAGGTGAGGAGAAAGTTCTTCACTGAGAGAGTCATTGGCTACTGGAATGGGCTGCCCAGGGAGGTGGTGGAGTCGCCGTCCCTGGAGCTGTTCAAGGCAGGATTGGAAGTGGCACTTGGTGCCATGGTCTAGCCTTGAGCTCTGTGGTAACGGGTTGGACTTGATGATCTGTGAGGTCTCTTCCAACCTTGGTGATACTGTGATACTGTGGTACTGTGATAATTTGAAACGACAATTGTCTTTTTTACGACTTCAGTTCTTGATTCTTTTTTACCCTGGCTTTTCAGAAAGCAACCTTTATCAAGATATAATCATTTTAATTTAAAAAAAGTGCCTTAGTTTTTTGCTTGCTGTTCACTTGTTATATTTACTAACTGCCCATTAATCAGAGCTGCAATAGCAAAGTACATATATACACCTGCACAAGTGTACACACAGGCATATATCCCTTTAGAAATATTCTGATACGTGACCTATACAAAACAAAAAAGACAATAGAAGGAAGCATACAAAATAAATTGGTGCAACTCTAGTTATGTTAAGGATGAGACATGATTAACTTTGAAGTAAGTTAAGTTTAGTGTAACATAAGCTGTGGATTGAATCTGGGCTAGAACATAAAGACATCCAAATGGTGGCTCACTCAGAACACACTTTCCTTAGGCGTATGCGAGGTTGGTTCCTTGACAATTGTTTACTAGCAGTTTTTAAGACACAAACAGCTGTGAGTGACAACAGTCTGTCACAAAATTTGTCTAAGTTCATGGCAAAGAGCTGAAAACTCTGACACCTACTGAAAGAGGTATCGTATTTGCAAGCAGTCAAAAGTGATTGAAAACCAGATGAATCTGTTAGGATACCTCATGCCATTGAACACTGTTGCCTATGCCAAATATGCATTTGTAATCTACAATCTGTTATCTACTAGAACTGATGCTAAAAGGTAACATTGTTAAAGAATTTATTAATATGTAGGCATCTATTCTGAAATAAAAACTCGTATTTAATCGAAAGAAATTCATAAGATTCAACCAACGTTACCAGATATGGATTATTTAGACTACTCTCTGAGTTGCAGCAATCTTTCTAACAGAATATAGAAAAAAAAATCAACAGTAAGGTTACACATCAGGGGAATATGCTGCAAAATCTACTGCCTTTAATAGTGATGAATTATGCTTGGAATAACCACATTTGTAATTACTTTATATGCATAGGCACTCTGATTGCATACCATGATGGGCAACAGATTTGGTAGCACTGTTTCTGTTATTTAATTATTAGAGTTGGCCTGGAAATATTCCTCCTTGATTGTATTTAGCTTAATCAAATATGACTTGAGCATTTGAGTTGGCACAAGCCCTGCAAGAACCCAGTGAAATGACAAAGAAGTGAAAAGCTATTCTTTCATTCCTTTACATCTTAATTTGGCAATTTCTGGAAGGACAAAGGAACCAGGAGAAGTGCCAGGAACAGGCAAACTCTGCAAGTTCCTTTAATGGAAATGTAAGCAATACAGTGTCATCTTCTTGAGGGCTTATCTACAAGTAGGCAAGTGGTGTCAGCATAAAGACGCAGCTAACACCACTGCTGACTATATTCATAAATATCACATCTTGCTGCTGCAGGTGAGTATTCCTGAAAAGATGTCTCAGGAGTCCCAGGTTGCTCAGAGACCAGAATGACTGCAGGCAAGACCTGTAGGTTCTGGGATGGAGGACAGCCTCCTTTCATCCTCTTCCGAGACAAGACTGTTCCCATCTAGCTACTTCCCACTCTCAACAACACAGTGATAGTGAGAAAAGAGACAAAACCAATCTCCTCCAGCTGTGGTTACTCTTGTTGGTGAACGTGCTTCAAAGAGGGCATGGTTGCCCACATTTGGTGTAGCAACCACGTTCATCAAAACACCTGAGAGTGGAGTCACCGTCCCTGGAGCTGTTCAAGGCAAGATTGGACGTGGCACTTGGTGCCATGGTCTAGCCTTGAGCTCTGTGGTGAAGGGTTGGGCTTGATGATCTGTGAGGTCTCTTCCAACCCTGATGATACTATGATACTGTGATGATACTATGACTACATCACAGAGTTGTTCCTGATCACTGTGCAAATACTCCAAGGCACTTTGCATGACATATTGTGGCAGCTTGGCTCACGCTTCTTGCCAAATTAGCAATATTTCATATACTCTCTTAGGACCACTGTTCCAAGAACAACCATTACTGGATGATTAGGAGTTTTATGATTAGATGCAAAAATCATGCATGGATTTATCTCATTTTTTTTCCAGTTGTTAATATCAGGAAATCAAACCAAAAAAAAACTTCCTTTTTCTCTCTCTCTCTCTTTTTTTGTATTTAAATTTTCTCTTTTCTTCATTGGCAAAAATAAATGTTTTTGCCCATTATTACTTATTCATTGCTACCTGTACAATATTGCAATCAGGATCATCCTCATGGTCACAGACTTGCCCTAGTAGGTACTGTAAAGCAAAGAATGTGATTAAAAAGACTATAAGAGATAAAGCCAAAGAAAACAAGTTTTGTCAGTGTGGTGGCTTAAGGAACTTGCCCTCTACTGTTGAAATTTACAAGACCTGCTCAGACATCTTGGAAGTAAGATAAAGCTATATTTACAGCAATACAAAGTTCACAAGCATACACACACAATATGTTTACATGTATTTACAACTATATACCAATTAGAAATAATACAGAAATCCAAATTCCCTCCTGCACAAAGAAACTGCTGAGAAGGAGCTCAAAGACATCCTCTTCCCCTGGCACAACTTGAGACTGTGTCCCCTTGTCCTATTGCTGGTTGCCTGGGAAAAGAGACCAACCCCCACCTGGCTACAACCTCCCTTCAGGTAGTTGTAGACAGCAATGAGGTCACCCCTGAGCCTCCTCTTCTCCAGGCTAAACAACCCCAGCTCCCTCAGCCTCTCCTCGTAGGGCTTGTGTTCCAGGCTCATCACCAGCCTTTTTGCTCTTCTCTGGACACTTTCCAGCACCTCAACATCTCTCTTGAATTGAGGAGGCCAGAACTGGACACAGTACTCAAGGTGTGGCCTGACCAGTGTTGAGGCTGCCCAGGGAAGTGGTGGAGTCGCCATTCCTGGAGGTGTTAAAGAGAAGACTGGATGAGGCACTTAGTGCCATGGTCTAGTTGACTGGATAGGGCTGGGCGATAGGTTAGACTGGATGATCTTGGAAGTCTCTTCCAACCTGGTTCTATTCTATTCTATTCTCTCTCTCTCTCTCCCAGACAGACAAATGATCAGCAAACCTTCCTTGTTATCTGTTAGTCGAAGATGTTAGAGTTGAGCAAAGGAGAAGAGAAAACAGCAAGGGCTCTGATGCAAAAGAGAGCAACTTGTTTATACTTTGGCTTTTTATCCCTTTTAGCAAACCAATGAATGACACAGACTTTATCATTATTTTCTTTTTACAACCAATGGTCTAATTTCTCTCATTGTAATATTCCAATTAGCCTCAAACCAGCACAGTCAGACAAGCAAAAATTATCAGAATAATAAATGTGTCACAGGTGAGTTTCACATTTCCATTTACAGTATGTTATTTTACTTTCTGCAATAACCAAGCAACATAAAAGGCTGTAAAAGAGCATCACCTTTAAAAATTGTTCACTTACTGAACACAGCTGCATTCTGTGTGTTACTTGAAAACTGATTATACTCCCTGTTTACTAACTTTTGTTAATATTAGTGATTGGATTGGGTCAGCTATTGGTGTGCTAGTTTGAGCCTAGATAGAATGTTTTGGTGAGAAGAACTAGATCATAGGCTGAGAAATGAAAAACAAGGGTGATGTCTACTTCACTCACAGTCTTGCTGAGATTCTTTTTGTTCGGTTGTTTGATTGTTTTTTGGTTAGTTTTTTTCCTCCATTATATTTCCTGATTTTTTATGTAATGGGCAATCATTAGTGATCAATTATAACAGTGTGAAGCTTTCAGGATTATTGGTCAGTTAAAAAAAAAATCATTAGACAGTTGCCTAGAAATGTCTTTTGGGCACTCAAAATGCTCTGATTTTTCATGTCACATTTTGTTTATTATTAGCCCCAGATTGTTTGCTCAAGAGACGTTTCAAGACGGCATAAAATTTACTCCATGTTTAGGAGAAATAAAAATTTTACAAGAATAAATGCTCAGTCACGAGCAATTTTTGTGATGATGAGAAAAGTCTGATGAGTGTAGTCAGCAATGTTTTGGGGAAGAGTACTGATGCAATGGCAATTTTCTCACTGTTTAATGATAGTGATATGAATTAGTTTAAGGCACTAAAAATTCAAGGTTTTTTTGGATGAGTGGCAGATTGGCAATAAGTAGTAATATATATATAGTAGTAATATAGTATAGTAGTAGTAATATATATATAAGGAATATTTTACTTTATAGCCTTTTTATTAAAACTCAGAGACTTAAAATATCAACATGTTTTGCTAGCTTTTAGACTCAGAATAGCTTAGCCAACCTCTGGCATAAACTTTGCCACATGTTCAGTCACCTGAACAAGATGTGTGTGATGGTTTGGGTGTCCCCTGCCCCCCCACACTTTTAGAAATTACCCAGACTAGACTCAGTCGGCTCTGGAAATTTGAATGAAGCTTATATTTACAGCTGGCACAATTTACAAGCAGATATTTACAGTATATACAGTTATAGACAGNGTTAGGCATTACAAAAGTTGGTCTTTTAGTTAGATCTCTCCTTGACTTTGGTGTGCTCCCAAGACTAAGACTACTGAAAATACAATCTTGTCTCATAGTTCTGAAGGAGGTTTATTGACCTAAGCCAAAACCTTGACAGTGTTTCTGCCTAGAGTCACTGAAGATTTTTAAGGCAGACCAGAATTGTTTGCTAAAATTGTTGTCAAGGAAGAAAGGAGTCATTAGAGTTTTAAAGAATAGTGTCTTAAATTGTAAATATTTTGTTTTCAAGAGAATTCAAGTGTGGCCCAAGAGGGGGCTGAACAGAACATAAGAGATTAATATATCCCATTTCATTGGGTTGTTTTTTTTTATATATAGTCTGAGGCTCAGAATTCTCTTGTTCTCTTGCTTGCTTGCTTTTCCCACTGCTTCTCCTCTCTGGCCTTGCCTGCTCTGTGCTGACCATTTGTTTAAGCTATTGGTAAGACTGGGAAAGAGGAAGAGACAACATCGCCTTAGCTGGCAACAGCCCACTGGACTTATGTCCAGAGGGGTCTGGGTTTGTACAGGGGAGTCCTTCGGCTTTCTTCTGGGGAGTTAGCTGGATTTTTGTCTAGTTGTAAATATAGACATGTATTTGCATACATTTATTACCTTTTATATTTAGCCTACTTGGTGAATAATAATTCCATTTTACTTCCAAAATTCTGAATTCTATAATTCACCCTTGTGGGGAAAAGGTAAATCCCAAACTCTAAACCATGCAAAACCACCACAGAAGTATTCACAGGAGAATTAAAATTTTCTTGGAGAAAACGTCAGATAAAAATTAGTTTTCCATCTCCTCACTGTTAAAAATTAACTAAAGGAACATTTACAGATCTTTAATTTAATTTACAGGAGTTCTTGAATGGATTTCTTCAGTGCCTTTCTATCTTGCCTGTAAATACTTCCCCATTTGTACCATCACCAGATCAAACTCCATTGCTCTGTAGCATGAGTGCTTCAAAGGCCAAATGACTGACTCTCCAGCCCTCTCACTGTACCCCAAAGATATTTTTGTTTAGAAACATTTCCCTTGTGCAAAATGCACCATCCTTAAACAGTGAGGGCTTTTCACAGCTGGGATGATAGAGGGTGTATCGCATACTCTTGGGCAGCGTTGTCATTGGGAAACAGCGACAGAAGATAATAATCACATTGGACTTTTCCAATAGAACACAGAGACCAAATATTTTTAGTGTGAAAGACAATATGCACCTTATTAAGCATCACAGCAACCAGTTTTGTTATTTGCATATGGCTGGTTAAAAATATGGGATTTTGCAGGTGTATCTAGCTAGAAGGAGAAATAGGTAACATGCATTTTCATACATAGATTTAAAACACCTTTAGATATTCCCATATGTTTCTGCTTCTGTTACAGACATATGTTTTCTTTGCTGGTAGATTCTAATTATTTCATATATCTAGATCCTGCGAGAAGTGTAACGCAGTTTTCACCTTCAGTTTCAATGGACTGTTTTAGAAGCAAGAATAGGCATAAGGAAAAAAAACCTGCCACATGAAAGTTCTCTTTCAGAGTAGTGATTTATGTTGTTTGTTTTTAATTTGTTGCATTTTATTTTAAAAGTATAAGAAAAAAAATTCTTTGTAATTCTCTGTACTCTCATTAGAGGATATACTATTAATATAACTATCAGCTATTATATGCTTCTCAACTGAAGTGAGCTTATAGCTGTGTTGTGTTCAGTGCATACCTACACGAAGGGGACTGCAATATGATTCATGGGGAAAAGAAGTGATTTAGGTGACATTGTATTAAAATATGGTATACAGTTCATTAGATGTCTTTGAATAGCTTGAAAATTCCTTCTTATAGTCTTGATGTTAGAAGGCAGGCTCTCTACATGAGGAGGGCATGTCTCATATTATTTATTCTCCAAATTAATATTCAGATAGATGAGAATGTTAACCTTATTTGATTACTTCTGCAATTTGAGGTAAAGGGCCTTCCCTTTTTCCTTAGTACAAGTCCAAGAAAGATTTAGATACCTAGTGGATTTCTAGCATGGGACTGGTGGTCAAGGCGTCAAGGGTGACTAAAAATCTTACAACTAGTTGTGTCCTCTCTATTTGGGTGATTTAAAGTCCCTTCCAACAACTTCTTAGACAATTTTCAGAACTGTAAAACTTCAGCAAGCAAAAAAGGAAGGTTATTCTGATGAAAAAGTAAGAAAACAAACCAAAAAACCCCAAACTACTTTGAACAAAAGAAATACAATGCTGTATGTGCCAGGCACTTCTTTCTTGGATGCCTGAATGTTTGAATTTGTGATCCTTGAGCAGTGGGAAAGTATCATCCTTATTTTTCATATGACAAACAGGATAAATATGGTATAATTTTGTGAAACTTGTAGTGAACACAGCGTAACACTTTTTCTGTGCAATGATTATCTTTCCTGGTTTAATAAAGTTGTCACCTGCACAGCAGTTTATAAAGTGTTTAAGCTAATGTTACAGGATAACAAACTCAAATAATGGTACTGCAGATACATAATGGCAAGTGTACTTTAGCATGCACAAATTATGGGAGTCTCAGTGAGCACCAAATGAAGCCATCATCATAAGAGGAGGGTCTGAATACCGCTGAGGAAGAATATATTGATATAGTTGTTCAAAGTGAGATGTCCAGGTAAGATCCACAGCACTGGATACCTTTAAAATATCGATTCATATTTCTAAACCCTTGCTTTGGGTGAGAATTACAAGTAGAAAGAAAAGCTACCAAGCAAGGCTCAGGATTCAGGGTTGTGTCTTGATGCAAGCATTTCCTTACCTCAAGGACATGAACCATCCCATCCTACTTTACCAACAGAGCTGCAGAGAATTCAACTGGCCTGGATTCTTGCTGAGGAAAATCTACTCTGTCAGTTCCTTGCCAGAATGAACACTGTGAAAATATAAATAACGTGCTGTGCCTTAAACTTCCGAGCCTACTTAGCTCTTTTCCTTTGCTCACTTGCATTGTACCTTGAACTGCCCTCTGTTTGATGTGTCTCACTTTCCAGCAAATTTGCTGTCAAGCCTGTACAAAAAAGGACAATATAGAGCTGCTCTGACTCAGGAGCAGACATAACTATGTGTTCTGACTCTTTCCCTTACTCACTTGTTGCTTGCAGAAGCCAACTTTTGTGCCAAATTTATAACACAGGCACAGAGCATAAAGGTTTTGTTTGTTTTGTTGGTTTTGGGTTGGGTTTTTTTTTTGTTTGTTTTTTCCCTGGTACTGACTGTTCTCTTCTCTCTTGGTGAGTAGTCTTTGAGTTGAAGTGGTACCTTGACATGGTATCTTTTCACTCTCAAGTTATTTAAATAAGCAGACCAAATAGTTCTTCCCGGCACAGAGAATGAATATTTCAACCGGCAGAGACTGACATGGAGTATGTCTACACTTCCATGCAATTCTATTTTTTGAGCAATCAGTGCCAGTCTCTGCCAGAGACAGGAGAGGAAAGTTTAGGCAGACTCTTAGTTTTACTTACTATGGCTACTCTTCTAGCCTTACACTGTAACAGGCCAGAGAAATAATTACAAAGGAGCCTCATATCCCAAGGGTACTTTGTGCCAAGATATCACTGCTTTTCATTTACAAGTGTTGGTTGGTTTTTTGTTGTTGTTGGGGTTTTCTCTGTCTTTTTTTGCCTTTTTTTTTTTTTTAATTTGTCCCATTTAAAGGCCTCCTTGAGAATCTATTTCAGTTTATATTCTGTCTGGCATATTGATATTCGCATCCAAGTGCCTGCTTCCCCCAAAAATGAATTTCAAGTGTATAAATAAACTCTGTAAACTCTTTCATGGCTAAACACTAGTGAACTGAGAAGTAGAAAATGAAAAAGACATCAGGAAAATTCCTCAGCTCCTTGGGATGAAAAGAGTCCTGCACTAATCATTGTCCAGTTAGTTTACACACGTTTCTTGCTACGTTGTTATTACTTCTGTCCTTTTTTTAATGAAGCAAACATTAAAGTAATATTATTTCAGTTGAGGGTTGGTATCTATAGCTTATACCTTGTGATGTTAATTAAAAACATAATTTTTATGTACTTATCACAAAGGAAATATCATTTCATTAAAATCCAATTAGATTCAGACAATATCTGTAAAGACTACTGAATAACTGCTGTTTGAACATATCCTGCTTTGTTCTATTTTCATCACCCGAATAAAAGCAACCACAACAAACAAACCAAAGAAAAGGATTTTTTTTTTATTAATCTCTGAGGTTACAGATCCACTTGCATTTAGAGCAGTGTTTTATGTGAAAAACATACCAAAGATTTTCTGTTTTACAGACTGCTGCATGAGTGACCTTATTTTAGAAATTCCTTGCTTTCCTGCCCATGTTTATATAATAAAAGATATTTATTTTGGCAGAATGGGTGCCTTTTTATAAACAATTTGTCTCTGAGAAAGTAATTCAATGTTCTGACAAATATTACCAGAATGCTGCAAAGTTGAAGGGATTACTGCCTGTAAAGGGGCGAGAACACTGCATAGCACATGGCCAGTGCAATACAGAACAAGAATTGCTCCTCCATTTTGTCTTGCCATAATTAGACATCTTGTTGCATAGGCCAGTACCTTGCCATTGCTTTGGTCATGAATTTCCTTGAAAATCAGTGTGATTTTTTTCCTATGAACTGAATGGGGAAATGCTGGGTGCTAGGTTGGACTGGATGATCTTGGAGGTCTCTTCCAACCTGGTTGATTCTATGATTCTAATACAGATTGGTTTTTGTTCTGTATCAGTACTATTGTGTGTGATACTATTCCTCAATCAAAAATGCTTTCAACCCTGTGAGAATCACACTTCTTTTTTTCCCATCAGATCAAGAAATCAGAAGGAAAGTGGGGAAAGTGCTGATGGTCATTGAAGCTGGCATTTGCCTAAATGGAGTTTTGACTCTAGGATGAAAAATGTTGATCCCAGGTGTAGACTTTGCACTAAGTTTTTTGTTTGTGTGCTGGTTGAGACTAATTGGAGTATTTTAATGAGAGAAATTAGATCATTGGTTGTAAAAAAAAACAATGCTGAAGTCTATATCATTCACTTGTTTTCTTGAAAGGAACAAAAAGCCAAAATGTAAACAATCTGTCCCATTCTGGGATGCTTCCCCTTTCACTTCCCCTTCGCTCCACTCTAGTCTTCCACTAACCTTACTAACAAATTACAAGTAAGCTTTGCTGGCTGTTTTGGTTTCTGTCTGGGAAGGAAGAAGGAGAGAGAAAGGGTGGCTTTGAGCCCCTCCTGGGCTTCTTCTGTTTGTCCAGGAGGGAGTTTGGATTTCTGTATTATTTCTAATTTGTAAGCACTTGTGAAAATGTATTGTACATAAATGCTTGTAAATTTAGCTTTGCTGTAAATATAGCTTTATCTTACTTCCAAGCCATCTGAGCTGCTCTGGTAACTTCTAATAGTGTGTGTGGGGGAAGTTCCTAACCCACTACAGTTTGTGTCTTTGGAAGTTTCTTTTCCCTCTGTCACCAAATCCATCCTTTTGGGAAAGTGGACAGATAGTGATGAAGTCTGAATTGTCTGTGTCAGAAGGCTGTTTCTTCTGATTCAGCAGTTAAAAATGAGTGCCACAAAAATTAAGATGCCCACATAGGAATAGCAGTTGCAGTGTTTCCCATCAGGAGTATCTATAATCTCTGAGGCAGGAATGCTGATTCAAGATGTTTACAAAGACACTGATGTTGATAAGAAATAAAATAAAATGGTTTTGTTTGTGCTAAATAACTGAAATTACAACCAAATAAAGGTTTGAAGCAAATCTACAGAAAGATCAACATTTGTGCCTTAGTGTTCTGCAGACAACCAATCCAATCCAATATTTGTTTGATGTCTGCCTTATCTGTAGTAAAAAAAAAAAAAAAAGTAATTTTATTTGAGAGTAGATTGCATTTTGATGATCCAGGTCATTGGGGAAAAGAAAGAACAGCTGATAATCTGCTGTAGTAGGACTATATACTGCAAAATGGGATTTCCTGGTTTTGGAGAAACTAGTGGTCTCGTGGGAATGAGGCTAGTGAGAGAATATCAAGATAAGAAAGAGTCTAAAAGGGAGGCTCATGTATTCTAAGATTGGAAAGAGTTGCAGGATTAAAGTAAATTGTTTTTCAGTTAAAAAAATATGTTATGCAATCAACTGAGAATTGATGAGACAAAACATCTCCCTGTTAATAGAGAAGATAAGATGGTAAAGAAAATTATATGTTTTAATGGAAAAGCAAATCAATATATGATTCCAGTAGAGGATGTTTTAATTTTGCACATGTATATTTCTACCTCAATTGAGCAAAAGCACTTGATGGCAAAAATAGAATCATCATCTTCTTTCCTATGGTACACCCAACATTTTCTGAAGTTGCAATCCTCATTTCTTATGGTATGCCCCATATTTTATCAAGTGGCCCATATTTTGATTTTGGCTTTGGTCCCTAACTCCTACAAAACCTTCCTGGAGGAGGGGAGATTTAGACTGGATGTTAGGAGGAAGTTCTTTACAGTCAGGGTGGTAAGACACTGGAACGGGTTGCCCAGGGAGGTTGTGGATGCTTCCTCCCTGGAGGCGTTTAAAGCCAGGCTGGATGAGGCCTTGAGCAGCCTGCTCTAGTGGGAGGTGTCCCTGCCTATGGCAGGGGGTTGGAGCTGGCTGATCCTTGAGGTCCCTTCCAACCTAAACCATTCTATGATTCTATGATTCTATGATAAAACCTTAAAACAATATGGTGCTAGACCTCAATTCAAAATCTTCTGATTAATTCAGACTCTGACATGAAGTTTAATATATTGGAATGGGCTGCCCAGGGAGGTGGTGGAGTCGCTGTCCCTGGAGGTGTTCAAAAAAAGACTGGATGAGGCACTTAGTGC
>WAAF01015525.1:25692-59589 GCA_013400475.1 Tricholaema leucomelas
TCAGGGTGGTAAGACACTGGAACGGGTTGCCCAGGGAGGTTGTGGATGCTTCCTCCCTGGAGGTGTTTAAAGCCAGGCTGGATGAGGCCTTGAGCAGCCTGCTCTAGTGGGAGGTGTCCCTGCCTATGGCAGGGGGTTGGAGCTGGATGATCCTTGAGGTCCCTTCCAACCTAAACCATTCTATGATTCTATGATAAAACTTTAAAACAATTTGGTGCTAGACCTCAATTCAAAATCTTCTGATTAATTCAGACTCTGACATGAAGTTTAATATATTGGAATGGGCTGCCCAGGGAGGTGGTGGAGTCGCTGTCCCTGGAGGTGTTCAAAAAAAGACTGGATGAGGCATTTAGTGCCATGGTCTAGTTGATTGGACAGGGCTGGGTGCTAGGTTGGACTGGATGATCTTGGAGGTCTCTTCCAACCTGGTTGATTCTATGTTTCTATGGTTCTATATATAAAGTTTCATGGACGATATCAAGAGCAGAGTGAGATGAAGCTCTAGTAAAGTCTGCTTGGTTTTGGTTTGACATTATGTGCAGAGGCATTTTCAATGAACAAACATGGCAAACAGTGTTCTGTTAAAAACAAACCAAACCAACACAAACCCACAAAACAAAACCAACCAAACAGAAAAAAAAACACCCAAGCAAACAATCAAGGAATATCTTTCTAAGATTTCTATCCAGACCCGGGCAAAGGCCATCCTCCTCCTTGATCCAGCTATCATGCAAGAAGGCTACTGAGAGAAAGAAGAGCATACTGATTATTATTATTATAGTAACTCTTCATTTCTGGAAGTCAGCATGGAATTTGGAAACTGCTGAGCAATTTTCAATTTTATTTAAAAGATATTTAAAGAAAAAATTTTTTTTTCTTTTTAATTTTTTTCCATATTTATTATATTCAAATAACTAAACCTTAATAGATGGGCTTCACTAATCATCTCTGGCAAGAAAAGCCACATTAAGCTCAACATATTCTCTGCTTCCATTGAGGAAATTGCAGCTTTTGTTTCTCTTGTAAAACTGCATATTTTGCCAAAAAGTCGAGTTGCAATGGATATTTAATAGGAGTGTGACCTGCTAGAAATGGTTATTATGTATTGTCAAGGCAGAGATAAACCCTGGCAATACTAGCATAGAGACTGATTCAGCTCTTCTGATAGTCTAACTAATCTTTGTCATTTTTACATCAGTGCATATTTTTGCAGCACAAAACCCCTCAGAATACAATGAAATATTATAATGCAGGCCCTATTACAAAACAGTAGTATTCACTCTGACTTCTCTGAGAAGTAGGCAATTTTTCCATTACCAAATTAAACTCGGAACTGTGTGAAACTTCCATTGTTCATGTATTTGTGTGAGAGAAGTGATAATTTCATTACTACATATTCAAAATTTGATTCAAGATGGAATGACACTTTCCTTTCTTCAAAACTGTCATATTTCATGGAGTATGACTCAAAGCAAAAATGATTGTATTCTTTCTGTCATCTTGTAAAGTCTTAGGTTTTCTAAGGTTTTGGGAGAATTTGCAAAGAGGAGGTATTTTTCTCATAGCTCAGGCTGCAAATGTAGGATTTAATGAAATGAATGTCTTTTAGAAAGCCCCCTTTTAATGGGTGCAGGTGATTGTGTTAGTTCAGTGGAACTGCAAACTTAACCTTTTCAGAAAAGACAAATTCTCTGTTGCCATGTTTCTTACCTCTCTCAAAGCTGATTAAGGAGATTTTCTCTTTCTAAAAGAAGTGGGATGTGGCTTGAAAGTTAGATCCATACGAACCCAAAAACATCAGAGGAGTACACTTCAGGAGTTTGCTGTGCAGAGATGATTCAGCAGATCTAACCACGTTATCTTTACCTCCTCTCTTCAAGACTGATAGTTAATCTGCATTTCACAACTGAGGTGAAACAGAAACTGACCAGAATAGTTGAAAGTAAGTGAATAACCTGAAAAACATTCAGTCCAGGTCCTCCTGAGACTGCGAAGCTTAATAAGCTATTCTATAGTGAGTGCATTTCTGCATTTTAAACTTTTGATTATGTGGTCAGTTGGTTTTATCTTATCCTACCTCATGACGAGGGGGAATGGGTTTAAACTGGAGTAGGGGAGATTTAGACTGGATGTTAGGAGGAAGTTCTTTACAGTGAGGGTGGTGAGACACTGGAATGGGTTGCCCAGGGAGGTTGTGGATGCTTCCTCCCTGAAGGTGTTCAAGGTCAGGCTGGATGAGGCCTTGATCAACCTGCTCTAGTGGGAGGTGTCCCTGCCTGTGGCAAGGGGTTGGAGCTGGATGATCCTTGAGGTCCCTTCCAACCTAAACCATCCTATGATTCTATGACATCTTTGACACAGAAATACATTGTAGGGAAAACTCCAAGAAGATGCAGGAACTGCTGAAAATACTTCTTGAAAATTAATCCTTTGAGTTTATGTCAATTATAAAGGGCCACCTATATAAAGCATCAATAATTTTTGTAATTATCTTGATATTTTTGAGATGTATTCCTTACTATGGGGAAGCTAAGGAACCTTGTTCCACAAAGCAGAAATACAGGAGAATATTACAACCAAAATCTTTACCAAAAAAAATTATATTTCTGTCCTGCTTTCCAGAGCTGCTCCAAATCCATGTTTTGGGTTTTATTTTTGGTGGCTTTCATTGCTTCATTGGTTGATCGTTGACTGAATGTTTGGAAATTTTTTTGCTGGCAAATTTTACAGGAAATATACCTTAGAAAAAGAATCATAGAGAAATTGCAGAACATGCAGATTGATCTAATATTATGCAGTCTGTTTGTTGTTGTTGTTGTTTCTGAAGGCATAACAAGCTGTTTTCAAGGAAAATAGAGGCATTTTTAAAAGTTGTCAGACATCACAACGCTGTGTCAGCAAATGTGAAGAATGGACAATATGGAAGATGTTGTAAATGCCCTGACTAGATAAGGGACATTGCATCATAGACAATCAAACAGTTTAATGATATTGGTGGCCTAGAAACCTGAGAGCACTGAGTTATATCTGAGGAAAAATGATATTCCAGAAGGTGATGGACAGACTTTGGAAAGATGACCTCCATTTAGTGATAATACGAAAGGATGTGCTGCCTGTAAGCCTATAAAGGATCTCACCAAAGCAGGAACTTGTCATACCCCCAGTTACAACTATATTCAGGTATCTGTTGGAATTATTTCCTCCCCTGCCTCACTCAATAGTCATTTGAAATCTGCAAGGGCAGAAAGATGGACAATAATTCATACTGGGTGGCGTCACAACATTTATAATCCTCCTAATCACCCTACTGAGGGTAACCTGAGACTTCAAACACAGTTATGTGCCAGATCGTGAAGATCTGTTCCTCTCTTGTCCTAGTGACCAAGGAAGAGCAAGGCAGTACGGAGCTTTAAGATCTTCCTGAAGTGTTGCCTATGACTTATGTCCAGAAGCCAGGAACTATATAAGAACATGAGTATTAAATTATTCTTATGTGAAACTCTTCCCTTCACGTGATACTGACAGTGCTTCCCTACCATAAGTACCAATTTCAATATTTCCATCTAAAGCTTTTCCAAAGCCATAAGGGAAGCCCCTTACATCATATAAGTGACATTACAAATTGCAACATGTTTCCATTAAGTCAGGTTCTTTTGTTAATAAAATTTATAAAGGATATTACAGATTGAAATTTTTCTCTAAGTAGGATTCTTTTTTTGTTTGCTATCTGTGTTTCCTTGAGCCTTTTATATTCTGTGGGGTTTGGTTTGGTTTTGTTTGTTTCTTTGTTGGTTTTTTTTTTTCTTATTTTATCATGGCTCTTAAGTCTGAAAGCTTTGATTTTTTTCGTATTTATTTTTAATGAAAGAAGAGATTTTAATGTTATCAAATGAGTAAGGGAGCTAAGGTTTCAAATATCATGAGAGTCACGATAAAATCACTGGAGTTGGCAACGCTGCTTGAATTTGGCATAAGACCCTAAAGCTTTAAAAGAAAAAGCATGATTCATCAAACTTGCTTGGAGAGTTAAGGGAGCTAGGGGCAAGGGCTAATGGGGGTACCCCTCCATTTCAGTACTTCAGAGAAAAATCTACAAGGCACAGTTCAGCAATTGTGCCAAGCAATGAAACTGCCTGCTATACACATGTCCTGGAGTCCAGTATACCCCAAAATTCCTCTCCCTCTGTGGTTTGAGTGGTAGAGGAAAAGGCACAAAGGACCTGTTTCCCCGCCCCTGCCCTGCAGGCGTGAAGAGGAGCAGCAAAGGGCCCTTCCGGCATGAGGGGTGCCCTGTGCAGTGCCCGCGCTGGAATCGGCTGGGGATTGGCTGTGGTCTTCGTGCCTAGGCAGTGATAACTCAGCTCTTTGTCTAGGAAGGGTATAAATATTGGGGGACTTCCCGCCTTGGGGTTCCCACCTTAGAGTTCTCCTCCAGTGTGGATAGATTCTGCAGAAAGAGTCCCCTGGCGCTCCGAAGGACAAGCTCCTGAGGGACAGGACCGTCTCTGCTTTGGACAGCTTCCACCATAAGCACCCTGTATGCAGGCTTGATAGGCCTTAACGAGCCTCGGACGGCTTTTGAAAGAGAGCGAGGGGACAAGCACCTGGACTGCCCTTTCAGCCAGCCTGGCTCACCTGTGAGTAAACTTTTGGCTCAGCCTGATTAATAGTGGGGAATGCTATGTTTAGTAGCTTAGCCTTTTCCAGCTCCTGACTTCCAAAATAGTCAAATTTACCTATGGTATCCTTGTAGATCTTCTCAAACTGCATCTGCTAATTAAAACTAAATAAATTCCTGTATATAGTTTTGGGGGCGGGTTTTTGGGAAAATAAAATAATTCTATTTTTCTATATATTCCTGACTTGGCTGCATTAATTCCCTGCCTCCACAACAACAGAGAATAACTATTTGTAATTATTAACTGAAACAAGAGGAATGCAAGATGACAGAACTTAAAACCAAACCAAACCAACCACCTGTAAACATTGCCAATTATCCAGAAATGCTTTAGGAAGGAGATGTTGTGGCACAGCTGACTTGCTGGAGGGCAGGGATGCCATCCAGAGGGACCTGGACAGGCTGGAGAGGTGGGCCCAGGCCAACCTCATGACGTTTAACAAGGCCAAGTGTAAGGTCCTGCACCTGGGTCGGTGCAATCCCAGGCACAGATACAGGCTGGGTGATGAATGGCTGGAGAGCAGCCCTGAGGAGAAGGACCTGGGGGTCTGGGTCGACGAGAAGCTCAACATGAGCCGGCAGTGTGCACATGCAGCCCAGACAGCCAACCGAGTGCTGGGCTGCATCAAGAGAAGTGTGGCCAGCAGGGCAAGGGAGGTGATTCTCCCCCTTTACTCTGCTCTCGTCAGACCCCACCTGGAGTACTGTGTGCAGTTCTGGAGCCCCCAATACAAGAAGGACATGGAACTGCTGGAGCGGGTCCAAAGGAGAGCCACGAAGATGATCAGAGGGCTGGAGCACCTCTGCTATGAGGACAGGCTGAGAGAGTTGGGGCTCTTCAGCCTGGAGAGGAGAAGGCTTCGAGGAGACCTTATAGTGGCCTTCCAGTATTTGAAGGGAGCCTACAGGAAAGCTGGGGAGGGACTATTTACACGGTCTAGTAATGTTAGGACGAGGGGGAATGGGTTTAAGCTGGAAGAGGGGAGATTTAGACTGGATGTTAGGAGGAAGTTCTTTACAGTGAGGGTGGTAAGGCACTGGAACGGGTTGCCCAGGGAGGTTGTGGATGCTTCCTCCCTGGAGGTGTTTAAGGTCAGGCTGGATGAGGCCTTGAGCAAGCTGCTCTAGTGGGAGGTGTCCCTGCCTATGGCAGGGGGTTGGAGCTGGATGATCCTTGAGGTCCCTTCCAACCTAAACCATTCTATGATTCTATGATTCTATGTTAGGTCATAGGCTGGAAAACTACCTCACCTTAACGTGATATAGAACATAAAATCCTAAATACTTTTTACACGTTGCAATGTTCTTCTCTAACAATCCTTCCTTTTTAGACGGAGTTGATATTACATTTTCTCAGGGGAACTGTATATATATTTGTCGTAGTTTTAATCTGCCACCAGAAGCTAGCCTTGAATTATTGAATTATACATGACAAAACATTAAATACATTTACATGTGTTAGACTATAAAAATCAAGTCAGGTACTTGCTGCTTTACCTTGTGTAGGTTCTGTGTTTTCTTGTTAGTATGCAAGGCTACCCTCCTAAGCTGAATGTACAAGATAAAACTGGACAGACACCTTCCATCAAAGTGTTTTTTTTTCATTCTCAGTTCTTGAATTCTCAAAATGAAGCTTTTTGCAAAAAAAATCTATGTTTATAAAAATTTCCACTGGGAAATCTTTTTCCATGCCTAAGGTATGATTCTGAGAAAATATCACGTTCAGGTCTTTCTAATAGCCTTCTGGCTAAGCCATCCAAAAGGAAAGCGTCTCATGTTCTTGCACTCTAAGAAAGATGAAGTTACCTCATTTCTGGGTTTCCTTCAGCGTTAGACAGAGGTGGAAGTCCTCTAATACAAAGCTGTAGTGATTTAAGGCATTATATCTCTCGCAGATGTCACTGTCTTTCTACCAGAAATCACTACCCCCATGACCAGAAATCACTACCCCCATGGCTTTGATGTCGGCCTGTGTTCTTCAACGATTCCAGCAGCATGCTTGACTTTACCCTGTAAATGAAGTGGAAGAGTCCTGCACTGAAGGAGAAGAGCAGGCTTTGAATATTCTTTCAATGTTCTGAAAACACACAGAAGAGAGTAGGAAACTTCTAGGAAGCGTCAAGCTCTTCAACTATTTTCTTTCTATAACTTCAGCAAATTAATTTTTACCTCTTCCTTTTCAGTCTAGTGAGAATTCTTCCTCCCATAGCTATTACTGACATGTGTGATGGGCAGGCACCTCTCTTTCTTGCCTTTATGACTTTTTTCATTTGGCTTTTTGTTTGTTTGGAGATTTGAGGTTTTTTTTGTTTGGTTGGTTGGGTTTTGTTTTGATTTGGGTTTTTTTGGTTGGTTGGTGTGCTAGTTTGAGCCTAGCTAGAATGTTTTGGTGAGAAGAATTAGATTACAGGCTGTAAAAGGAAAACAATGGTGGTGTCTACCTCACTCATAGGCTTGCTGAGATATACAAGAACAAAAAATCCAAACATAGATAAGGGAGTCGTTCTGCTTGGGAGCTCTGAGCTGCATGTCTTTCTACCCTCTCTGCTGTTTCTCTGATTAATCCACTTTGCTTCCTAACCCCCTGGCCAAACCTTCATTCTTCCTTAGGACTGGGGTAAGGTTGAGGTGGTGGGAGAAGGTGAAAGGGTGGTTGGAAGCCCTTCCTGGGGACTCAGGTTTCTGGGAGGGCTGTTGTGTTTCTGTATTAGCTTTTACCTTGTATATTTCTGTATATAAAAGCATAGACTGTAAATATCGCTTGTATATTGTGCTAAGCTGTAAACAATAAGCTTCATTCAATTTCTAGAACTGGCTGAGTCTAGTCTGGGCAATTTCCAAAGTGTGGGGGGGTGGGAAACACCCAAACCATCACAGTTGGTTGGTTGGTTTTGCTACTGAGCTTTGTATTTCTTTCACAATACTTTTAAAAATATTTTAAAAAATAAACTTAATCCCATGCTGTGGAGGAAAACTACCACTCCAAGCAGAGCTGTACCTTGTGCTTTCCTAGCTTTGGGCATTCCTTTTTTTAAGCACTTGAAGCATGCAGGAATGTGTGTATCAATACATAAAGCATCAGTGATTGATGTTTTCCTTTAAAATATGTGTTTTAAAATAGGTATATAAATGGGGCTTCTAGGAGATTTTGTAATTTCATTTGTACACCAGTACCAAGACATATTACAGAAGTGCTACTGTGGTTCTGCAAGATAAGATGTTGGCTGTGCCCCTGACTCAGAGCACTCACTGAGGAGTGGTAAAGATCACAGTATCACAGTATTGCCAAGGTTGGAAGAGACTTCATAGATCATCAAGTCCAACTCGTTACCACAGAGCTCAAGGCTAGACCATGGCACCAAGTGCCACGTCCAATCCTGCCTTGAACAGCTCCAGGGACGGTGACTCCACCACCTCCCTGGGCAGCCCATTCCAGTAGCCAATGACTCTCTCAGTGAAGAACTTTCTCCTCACCTCAAGCCTAAATTTCCCCTGGCGTAGCTTAAGGCTGTGTCCTCTCGTTCTGGTGCTGGCTGCCTGAGAGAAGAGAGCAACCTCCTCCTGGCTACAACCACCCCTCAGGTAGTTGTAGACAGCAATAAGGTCTCCCCTGAGCCTCCTCTTCTCCAGGCTAAACAATCCCAGCTCCCTCAGCCTCTCCTCATAGGGCTTGTGCTCAAGGCCTCTCACCAGCCTCGTTGCCCTTCTCTGGACACGTTCAAGCATCTCACGCTCAAGATCTAGCTGATTCTTTTTCCAGGCCCATTACTGGATGCAGGCTGCTATTCTGGGGGTTGCAATTTACTGCCCATCTAGCTGCAGGCAGGCTCTTTACCATCCCACCCTCTTGCAGGAGAATGGCAGGGCACCTGCATAGCAGCAAGCAGATTTTATATGAAATATTGCAGAGTAGTAGCACCTACCTTTGTTTACTTGAGGGGTGGGTACTGAAAGCCCTCAGTAAAGAAGTACCTGCCGCTAGCATCCTTATTTTTGTACACCAAGAATTTATTCCATGCTGTGGGCTAAAGACTTACAAAATGTCAAGTTAAATAACAACATTTTTTAGTGTTTCATAGAGGGATGTTGAAACTGGAGCAAACAAACTGTTTTTCTCATAGTTAATTAAAAAAATACTAAATTAAATTAGTATGCATAAAGTTTGTAGAGTTGTGTACACAAGTTTGAGTCCAGTGTGAACTTCATTACTTCAGTTTTCAAGCGGAGAAATGTCTCATACAGTGGAAGTGCTGATAGTCAGCTTATCACAGAGACTGTAGTAGGTGCCACTGTAATAATCCATGCTCCTATAGTCATAGTCAACTTTTTTATACCCTATAGAAGTGGTAAATAATACTGGGACAAAATGAGTTAGGATACTTAGCAGTCACTGTAGCAAAGAGAATCAGAACAACAAAAGCACTCTCACTGATGAAATTGGAAATGTTTTTTTTTAATTAACACTTCTAATTAGAATTTAACATCTCACTAGCTTCGTATGGGATTTTTCGCTTCCTTAACCTCACGGAAACCTATCTATTGGCTCTAAATAGGCAGTCACTTACCATGCACCACTTGAGGATTTCAATTAATCCCAAATCCTCTAACTTTGGTTTGTGAACTTGCATTTTTCTCTGTGTGCCATTCCCTCCTGTTTCAATTTTCTTACTAAGAACCTGCTCAGCAGTTTTTTTTCTTCTTCAATTCTTTGCACCTCTGTTTATGCCTCTATTTAACTGCAGCATTTTGATTTGAAAATTATGGGACAATGCAATATGTATTTAAGGACTGGCAAGGACTGCTTTACACATCTCTGGGGAGAAAAGTATCTAGAGAAACTATGCAGAAGCTTAAACCTGACTGTCAACTTTGTCATGAATTAAAGTGTTTTGAAGATGTTTGGTTAAATGAATAACATACACTTGAGATGTTTAAAAGAAGGATAATATATGCTTATGTTTCTAATTGCTTATTGCTGTCTACAACTACCTGAGGGATGGTTGTAGCCAGGAGGAGGTTGCTCTCTTCTCTCAGGTGGCCAGCACCAGAACAAGAGGACACAGCCTCAAGCTGTGCCAGGGGAAATTTAGGCTTGAGGTGAGGAGAAAGTTCTTCACTGAGAGAGTCATTGGCTACTAGAACGGGCTGCCCAGGGAGGTGGTGAAGTCGCCGTCCCTGGAGCTGTTCAAGGCAGGATTGGACGTGGCACTTGGTGCCATGGTCTAGCCTTGAGCTCTGTGTTAACGGGTTGGACTTGATGATCTATGAGGTCTCTTCCAACCTTGGTGATACTGTGATACTGGGGTACTGTGATTGCGTTTCTCTTTAGATACTATGTCTGAATATTTGTCTTTGGCCATCTTCAGGCCAGATGAAACTTAACTCTCAATCACTAGTTGGGTGTTGGGTGCCTCATGTATAATCCTATTTCATGTGAACTATCACTGTGAAATATTGTACTTCCTTTTTCTCTGAAATAGAACTTATATTTTTAAGAGAAACAAATAAAGATGCTAACAAACTTATATTCAGGAGTGGAAATGTAATATAGTCTACCTCAATTTTTTGTATCAGTAGGAAAAAAAAAAAGGGGTTTCCTTGCATTATTAATTTTCCTTCTTAACAGGTTGAACATTCAAGAGCCTCACAGGGTGATCACTACTCAGTCTTCTTTCTCTATTGGCTACTTTTAAAGTGAGTTTACTTTGATGGTAAATAAAGAAAAAAAGGCAGGCATAATTGATTGTTTTCTATGACTCCTTATTCACAAATAACCTGGAATTCAGCTGCCAATTTGCTCACTTGTTAAAAATATGACTACGGTGGCATTAAATAGCAGCACTGCAGAAAATATACTTGATGTATTATGGATTCTCTATTTCATTTTCCACTGAAAAATTCACCTGCCTATCCAAGTAAACCAAAATTCCCTTCCACTATTCCAAAGTTCTTCATAAAAAATTTCACATGTGACTTCATGGAAATAGTTTTTGCTAGGTGTATTGTAAAACATCTGGAAAATTCAAGAAGGAAAATAAGTTAACAGGCTTTATAAAAAACACTGATGTAAATGGATTGTGAAATTCCCTCCTATGGTGAGTAGTAATCACAGTCTGTTTGCATGTTATACACAGTAAAACCACACAGAAGTGTCTCAAGTGTCTCAAATACTTAGATTTTATGGAACCAAACAAAGCAAAAGGGTGGTTTTTTTAGCTGTGATCTGTTGAAATGCTTGTAAAAGTCATGCTGGTGTGCATCTCAGTCAGTAACCTCTTCAACTGGAGTAATTGGTCTGACGAAACATATCTTGTCTTCCAAGGCACTTTCCTCACAGTCCAGACCTTCATCTATCATTACTTAGGGAGATATACAAGGTCTCTTTGGAATACTATCTTGGCCTTCCATTTTCTTGGGTGCCCAAAGTTTTTTTCTTGTACAGAATGTTCCCCAAGCAGGGCAGCATCCATGTCCTTGGCCAATAGAAAGGAAAGCAATGGGATAAAGTAATCTGCTGGTAACTTCCAATGCACACCACTTTCCGTTGCACTGGGTTTGAAAAAGAAATTGCTTTTCTATGCAGACACATTTAGTAGACTGGCCACAGTCTGGGCTTTCTCTGCAAAGATACTCCCTGACTGTTTTGTGTGGGCATTTCTGAAAAGCCATCTTTGCGCAGAATTGTTTTACCACAGCTGATACCAAAGGCCGAAATGCTTCAGATAACAAACTGTGAATGGCAAAGTATGAGAGAAAAACATATCTTGTCCAGAAGACCATGATCGATCCCAGCTGTTGTACCTTTTCTCTGCCCTCAGAAAATGTCTCAATCCATCTTCAGCTCCCAGGAAGTTTCCCACAGATCAGTAGAGAGCAGCTTTGTTTCCAACATTCTTCAAAAGTTGTCACAGATAGGTCAAAGTTAAAATGGGAATATGTCAGATTGGTCTTTGGTGAATATTGGGAGATGTGTATAAACACACAGCATGATATGTCAGAGAGGAATTACAGTTG
Source organism: Tricholaema leucomelas (assembly GCA_013400475.1). Classification (NCBI taxonomy): domain Eukaryota; kingdom Metazoa; phylum Chordata; class Aves; order Piciformes; family Lybiidae; genus Tricholaema lacrymosa; species Tricholaema leucomelas. The sequence continues at coordinate 37,385 of WAAF01015525.1, forward strand.
TTTTTCATTTTTCATCCTAATAAAGCAACTGAAACACCCAAGCGATGATCCAAACCTCAATAAACTCTGATTTTGAGAGTAAACCAACTCTGTGGGGGTTGTATTCATCTTTGATCCATCTTTCCATCACTAAAAATTTGGCATCAATCAGGAAAATGGAGTACAGAAATAGGAGTTTGGACAACTCTGGAAATATATAGGAAAGACGAGACAGTTGTACAGTACCTGTACTATGTAGAAGACTTTCTCTATCTGGATACCAATGTGCATGTGAGTATTGGTCACAGTTACAGCTGTTACCTGGCCAAAAATGATAGCTGGTACAATCACTCCTGAATTTTCAACAAGAGAAGTTCAGATTATATATGTAAGTACCCTCTGACCAGTATGAGCTGACACAGCATTTCATGGTTTTCTGTATAACTTACAGTTCCTGAAGTCAGAGAATCCCCTTACTCAAAAGCTCTTCAGTGATGTGTGGATCCAACTGCATGCTGGTTCAGCTTGCTGTCTCTTAGTGTAATAATTTTGGTGTGAAATAATCCACGGTGGTGCATCCTCATCTTTAACATACTTTCTTCCTTTAACTTTGATTCTCAACACTGACAAACTTTAATATCTAAGATCTTCTTTTTATGTCTGATCACTGATAGGCTAACATAAACCACTTCTCTGAGAAACAAAGACATGCTAGAAGTGTAAGCTTTCTTTCCCCAAAAATTCTGCACCTTTTAATCAAGTAAAGAAACCTACTTAAATAAATTCTCATGATTCTAGCTTGTTTTCCAGCTAACCTTTGCAAGGGTGAATGTACTGTTTAGGGATAACCAGTCAGCAATAAATAGACGGAATCTGCTGAAAGAAAACCTTCAATAAAGAGATGCTGAAGGCAATCTTGGCATGAATGTATTAGCTTGGGAAAAATCAACCTGCAAGAAAATCAGAAAGTACCTTCCTTCCTCTTTCATCTGTTTCCATGCCCTAGGAAAATGAATCAAGAGGGGGGGTTACTTCCTTTCACATGTAATTGCTGTTTAAACTCCTTCTCAAAAAGCATCAATCTATTTCCTATAATGCCAAAAAAAGCAAAGGGTTAAGAAAATAGCTCAGATAATTCTTTCCCATTGAGCCTCTAACAAACACATTATCTTCTTCCTCCTCCTCCTTATTAGTACTAGTCACTCTCCCTGATTGCTTTCTGCTCCTCTCACTGCATGCACAGGCACCCTTCTCCTCCCATTCTATTCATTTTGGATACTTCTTGTGGAGGATTTGATCTAACATACACTGAAGCACTTCTAGATGTTACAAGTTTCCCAGAGAAAGCCATCGGCATGGTGACAACCTTACTGAGCTGATTAAACCATGTGAGCCTCTATTATATATAGGTCTTTTGGCAGAATCTAATTGCATTCCACGTGAAGACTGGACCTGACTCCATCTGAAGGGCAGTATTTGTGCATTCAGAATAACGGCTACAGGAGGAATGAGAGGAGAGGGACAAGGACTGCGAGCTTGACTTGCCTCAGATACAGAGGCTAGCCACATCACTACCTTTCACAATTCATAAGAGGATGTCTGTGCTGTTTACTAGGGCAGCATTTCAGGCCAAATTCAGCCCCACTGTGCATGGGCACAACTCCACTGGTGTTATACAAAGCCTGCTTTACTGAGAACAGAACAGGAAAAGCTGTTTGAACAGTGCCAATAATTGCTCCTCTTTTTTTTTAATTCATTTTTAAAAGACAATAGAAGATCAGAGGCAGCAGCTACAATCCACCATCTACAAATAGCATTAGTAAGAACACAAATGAAAGGCTTTGTGCCACAGTTATATAGCACATCTAACACAAATTGCTCAGCAGTGAGTGGCTGTTGATTAGCTATGAAAGAATGTAAAGAGCACAGGGAAAACCTTTCCTCCATAAGCTTTCTATGAACTTCGGGAAGTAGGTGTATTCCTGGTGAGGGGCCACTGAAAGGAAAGGACGTGACTATAAACAGCATTTTAGAAGAGGTAGCAGAGATTTTGAGGAAACATCTTTCCATTGCTGCTTTTGTAAGGGCTTCAGACTGTGTTCTACTCAGATTCTGAAGAAAGGCACGCTTTACTCTAGTGCCAAAGAGGAGAAATGTAATAAGGAAACAACTCTATACTAGTGGCAAATAGGAGGAAATCCTCATGTCATGTCCTACATATACAGCTTCTTTCACATAAATTATGTAATGGATGTCAGGCAAACCTAATGACGCTGCTAGTGTAGCCACTAATCTATTACACTGAGCTCCTCAAAAGTGGTTTAATATTTGACCTTAAAATAGTATAATCGTTCTCCTTTTGCACAAAAAGGCAATAAACCTGGAAAGTTTCACCTTAATGAATGTGTTAAATGTGATTGTCTTCAGAAATAAATGAAACACTCCAAAAAGCTCTGTCAGGTGGCACTTTGGATATCAAAAAATATTACAATTTAGGAAAATATAAAGATGCTTGCATGTTCTTTTTATCACAGTATCACAGTATCACAGTACCACCAAGGTTGGAAGAGACCTCACAGATCATCAAGTCCAACCTGTTACCATAGAGCTCAAGGCTAGACCACGGCACCAAGTGCCACGTCCAATCCTGCCTTGAACAGCTCCAGGGATGGCGACTCCACCACCTCCCTGGGCAGCCCATTCCAGTGTCCAATGACTCTCTCAGTGAAGAACTTTCTGCTCACCTCAAGCCTAAATTTCCCCTGGCACAGCTTGAGGCTGTGTCCTCTTGTTCTGGTGCTGGCTGCCTGAGAGAAGAGAGCAACCTCCTCCTGGCTACAACCACCCCTCAGGTAGTTGCAGACAGCAATGAGGTCACCCCTGAGCCTCCTCTTCTCCAGGCTAAACAATCCCAGCTCCCTCAGTCTCTCCTCGTAGGGCTGTGCTCGAGGCCTCTCACCAGCCTCGTTGCCCTTCTCTGGACACGTTCAAGNTGAACGCCACCCCCCTGGACTCTGCCCATCTGTCCAGGTGGTCAAGGTCCTGCTGCAGAGCCCTTCTGCCCTCCAACTCAGTCACATCTGCCCCCAGCTTGGTGTCATTTATGCTATCTTATGTATTAATTTGTGTGTACATTCCTTATTAAAACCACACTTATGAAGACTTTTGTATGGAGGTGTGTTTTTTATTGAATATTATGACCTGTAAAGTTATAATATGAACTACTATTAATTAATTAAGTCAGAGAATTATCCATACAACAGCTTTTCATCATCTTTATCTCTTCCACATGCAATATTCCTCAGTCTGTTCCAGAAAAGTAGACCCAGAACCTGGTATGTCTCAGGAGCTTTGGCAGTCTGTTTCTCTGGAGTTCATAACTTTGGGACACAGTTTGCTGCAGCCCTAATTCGCAGGTGATTTACAGGCCTGCAGTTTTCTCAAAGACTTTTCTAAAACACCCAGGGCAAAGCACTGTTTATCACAAACTGTGATGCATAATAGCAGGGGCTGCTCAAGCTGTAATTATGTAACAAAAAAAAAATCTCACAAATTTATCAGACTATTAGTGAGCGGACACATTTGTCTGCTGTGTGTATTCCTCTGCCACCGAAGTCATATATATAGGATTGCTTTTTAAAGAGAACATAAAGAATGTCCAGGAAACCTGCACTCAGATGAAAAACAGCATGATTGCTTTCAATGTTGCCAGCTTCTGAACAGTGGACATCACAGATTTTCATTCAAAAGCAGCCAAGATCTCTTTACAACTTTGCTCACAGCTAAGTCAGGGTTTAAAGGAAGATTTGAGGGTGGAATAAGTCACAGCAAAGTATTCCTTTTAGAAACAAATGACCCAGTGTTTTAGGTAGTAGAGCTTTGCAATCACATTTCTTGTGTGTGAACCTGACCACTTAGAAAAATTTCTTTGCTCCAGTCTCCCCCGACAGATTATTTCTTAGTGAACATGGAAAGCAATAAATGCTTGTTTACGTTGCATATAAGACATAAGAAGACTCAATTCTGCACCTATTCCAAGTTAATGGAGCAATATAAGCAATTAGCTTGAATAACATTAAACAGTACTTGATATGGAAAAAAAATAAGAGATGCCTTACATGCTACTTCTTCAGGAAAAAAACAAACAAACAAAATCAGCACCATCTTAAAGAGCTATAAATTCTACCGACTTAGGTAGAAAAAGAACCATAGGAACAGCAGTGCTACCTTACAATATCTTTTATAGTAATTGTATATAGTGAAATCTACTGGACATGCAATGATATAAATTGATGCTAGGCAACACTGAGTCTCTCTTCCTTGGTCCTTTCATCTTCTGCTACCTCCTGACCCGCTCACCACACACACACAATCCTTTTTCTCACAGGTTCAGAAATGGGGCATATCGACTCGACTTGATGCCTCCCTCCTGTTTGCTTTGAGACAGCTGATGGTAGTTTGCCCTTGCCATAGCTCATTTTTACAGTTGTAGCAAGGTACTCTGTGTTCAGGTGATACCTTTTTTTTGGTCTCCTTGTCACTGCAGATAGTTGTATGATAAATACACAAATTCCAGTAAGGTTGGATTTTTTTTTTTCCAACAGGACATCAGGTTACATAGTTGATGCTTCCTTTGTTATAAAGTATTGCTGTGTTGAGCTATAGAATATGGGCCTGTGGGGAAAGTAAATTATGTATATAGGATTGGTAAGAATGCTAAAGCTCTTCAGAAAGCTTTGAGAACGCTTTGTGTTTTTCTCTTTTTCATTTTTTCTTTCTGAATGTTATTATTTTACTTTACACAGGGACATGTGCAGCTTGCCTTTACATCTGAAATTCTCTCCAGCTGAAGGTGCTGGAATGTCAGCCACTTCACTTGCAGCAGGACTTTCTATTTCTTCCTATTTTTAGGTTAAAAAAAAAATAAAAGAGAAAGAAAAAGGCAACTTTTCTTATAACAGTGAGGTTGTAGATAAACAGGAAGCATATTAAACACTAATCTTGCTCTCAGGAGATAAATAAACAGTAACAAAAGTGACCTTGAGTTCCTACGAGGAACTGAGCAAACTCTAAGTAAGAAATATCACAGTACCACAGTATCACCAAGGTTGGAAGAGACCTCATAGATCATCAAGTCCAACCTGTTACCAGAGAGCTCAAGGCTAGACCATGGCACCAAGTGCCACGTCCAATCCTGCCACATCCAATCCTGCCATGAACAGCTCCAGGGATGGCGACTCCACCACCTCCCTGGGCAGCCCATTCCAGTAGCCAATGACTCTCTCAGTGAAGAACTTTCTCCTCACCTCAAGCTTAAATTTCCCCTGGTGTAGCTTGAGGCTGTGTCCTCTTGTTCTGGTGCTGGCCGCCTGAGAGAAGAGAGCAACCTCCTCCTGGCTACAACCACCCCTCAGGTAGTTGTAGACAGCAATAAGGTCACCCCTGAACCTCCTCTTCTCCAGGCTGAACAACCCCAGCTCCCTCAGTCTCTCCTTGTAGGGCTTGTGCTCGAGGCCTCTCACCAGCCTCGTTGCCCTTCTCTGGACACAATCAAGCATCTCAATGTCCCTCTTAAACTGGGGGGCCCAGAACTGGACACAGTACTCAAGGTGCAGTCTAACCAGTGCAGAGTACAGAGAATGACCTCCCTGCTCCTGCTGGCCACACCATTCCTGATGCAGGCCAGGATGCCACTGGCTCTCTTGGCCACCTGGGCACACTGCTGGCTCATGTTCAAGTGGGTATCGACCAGCACCCCCAGATCCCTTTCTGTTTGGCTGCTCTCCAGCCACAATATATATATGAAGGAATTTCACTGGAGTAGGATATGCTATGCTTAACAGCTTGAATGAACACATGTATGAATCTCTTTGGTGGTATTGGAAAGCATTGTAAGTGATAACAGCAGTGTTTTATTTTATTCCTTAATACAATAAGTGACATAATGCTTAAAGAAGTTTTGTGGGCGCTACTGTCGTAACTGAAGTTGTACATTAAACTCTTAGTAATCCAGAGCTGTGAGCAACAGACATAAATTCCCATAAGACAAGCAAGTTTAGGAAATACATGGAAGTGTTGATAAAGATTAATATAAATTCCTTGACACTTGCAAACTTAGAAAAAACCACAAGCTTCATAACGCATAGCACGAGGTCTCACAGATTTGCTTACTGTTAGAGAAGACCAACCCAGTCTAACTGGTAAGCCTGGTTGGTGCTGTTTTGTCTTTCTCACTCTACAGTCAGTGAGATGTTAATTACATTATTTTCTGTTTCATTAAGCAGTAAGTGTTGTGGCATTCTTTTCCTCCTCTTTGTGAAACTTCAAGAAATAGCAAAAGTAAGCTCTTCTTTCTCACATCTGGAATCTGTCTGGAGTGAGTTTTGATACATTTATGGTCAAGTCATACAGCTCTTGCTGAATTCAACAGGGCAAATTAGTCAAGGTTATCACGCTTGTCTGAGCTCGAAAACTTTTCCTGATGCCTCAAATCCATCTCACTGCATGAGACAGAAGAGGAAAATGTATAGAGGGAATTATATGGGGGAAAGCCCTTGACAGACTCTCTAAAATATTTTTTTCTTATGCAGGAGGCTGAGAAGGAATATCCTCCAGATTTTCAAAAACTTACCAGTGCTTATAACTGTAGTAAAGACTTCTGGAAGTTAGGTCTTCTTTAAAGCAAACCAACACGAAGCAGCTTTTCAAAATGTAGGCATCTTGTTTCAGCTGACCTCACGTTTATGAGACTTCAAGGAAATTCTGGGCTCTTAACTTCCAGCAAGTACCAGATATTGCACTCTTCAGCAAATGCAACTGGCAAGCCACAGTTGCATTAGCAAGTTGGCTGTAACTGTGCAGTGAATGGTAACAGATATTTCATAAACACTCTGTCCATCTTCAGATGGACACAGCGATTCATTCAGTTCTTGGCTGTATTCTTTGAAACAGAGGCCCCTGTCATCAGTTCTGGGCAGTTTATATAGAGTTAAAGCTCCTGCTTGGACCATTTTTACCAGTTGAAAAATTGCCACAGTGAGTTCTCCAGCCTGCCAAGTTGGCAGACTCTATCCTCGAAGCTGGAGAAGAGCCAGAAATCGCAGCAGTATTGTGAACCTCCAGTCTCAGTCTCTGGCCTCTATCAGCACTCTTGCTTATGTTCACAGAGGAACTTCCTGATCATAATTTAGACTTAGCCAAAATCCCTCTGTCTTCATTTTAGGAAAGTGCTGAGTGGGGTCCTATTAAAATATTTGGATAGACTCATACAGTAGACTTGGTCTCCTGGTAGTTTTCCTGAAGAATATAACTTGCTAATAAAATGTGCTGTGGATTTCTTTCTCATATCTTTTCAGCATGAAGGGACATAGTCTAAATAGCAATAAAGGACTGAGAAATTGCCTGGTGCTATAACTCTCATCTGTTTATTTGCAATAAATTGAATAAGTAATTTTTGCTAATTTCAGCAGCTAAAAACTTTTCTGGAACTTTCTCATGCAAACTTTTCCAAATTGTTTGGATAACACAGAGTTATGAAAAGCTATTAGAATGCTAACTGATATACAGCCACGTGTAAAAACTCATAATACTTTTTTTTTTCCTTACCCTGAAATACAGATAATTGAATAGGTAGACTTTGTTGAAAATTAGGGAAATGAGAGGAATGGTAGAGATTACTACTAAAAAAAAAAAACAAAGGCATGTCTAGATACAGAGCTCTGAATTTGGATTGGCAAGCTATCCTCCTGATTTGACAAAGAACAGAGAGAAAGGAATTTTCTGTGGGAGCTACTCTCTCCCTTGACTCTGTGCATCTGACTGCTGAAAGAGGTGAGATGTTGGGCAATGGATACTCTGGCATCATGTTGGTATATATTTATTCAAAAGCTTTTCTGAAGCTGTTACACAGCAATGGGCTGTGTGCCTTTTCTTCCACCCAAGATCAGGATGCCTTTCTTGGTGAGAACTGTACCTTCAATAAACAGCTTAACTTTCAATGCATTTCTGCTATATTAGAGCTATTGCAAAGGTCTGCATCTCCAGCTTTGTCAGATGTTAGCAAGGGTTTATTAACCTGAGATCATTTTACAGTTAGTGCATTTATCACTGGCAATCCCAAACCCGTTGTATCTGTCACTTTGGACAATAAAACCATTTTATTGTTTTAACTTTCTGAAGCTGTCAGTGCAGGTCTTTATTGGGAATCTGGAAAAGAAAGGAAAATTGTAATTTTGCCAAATAATTCCAATAAGAGCTCTGGACTCTGAGATGAGCAGACATCAGGACCTTACCTGTAATGGGATATCTGAGCTCTTCCCTTCTCATACACAAACAGAAGGTGAAAAGCAACTTAAAACTCTCATTCATTTTCTTCCCAAACACTCCTGCCAGAGGTAAAAAAACAAAGGTTGCTTCTACGATTCTATGATTCTCATGAAGTGTTTTCTATGTCATTCCATCATTGTTTAAACTCCATCCATAACAAATTCTTCAAGCCTTATTAAAGTGCTCAGAGCAATATGTTCTTAACACAGTTATAACAAAACTCTCCTGGCAACATTTCAGCTGGAATACAAGATCATCAGTATACAGGAAGGGTGAAATTTTCTTCACAGATTAAACACCTAAATCTGATGTCTGCCCTTGGGTGACATGAGCTAGAATACCTACTTGGTACAGGCAACAGAGAGCTTTTCTGAAGATGTTACACCCAAACCATCCATGCAGCTATCTACATTGTGTGCTGTTAACTGTACGTCTATGTGATGCTATATCTGTATCAATCTATTTTTACTCTTGATAGCACACATGCCCTAAAAGTACAGAAAAGTTGCTTGTTAGCAGCTTTCCCATCACACACATGTCATTTAGACCATTCAAATACTCAAATACTTTTTTTTCCTATCTTTCCTAACCAAAGATACAAGCTGCTTTATTTTTTTCTGCACCTAATTACTTTTAATCATTTTCCCCCCATTTTTTATTCCTATAATAGTTTTATACAGACATCATTCAATTTCTTAACTAGCTTAAACTGAGAAATGAAGCGGGATGACAATCAGGCCCAAAGTTGTAGTGTTTACTGCTGGATCTCTCTTAGTTGGCTGCAGAGACTGCATAACTCTGATTTCACGTTAGAGTTATAAGATTTACAGAAGTGTGTTTGTGATTTGTGTGTCATGATTCTCTACAATTTTCTTAATCAGACATAGATTGTGTCAGAGTGTCTATGAATTTTCATAATGATTTTCTATTATGTGGGATCAAACCCTGAAAAATCTCTACATACCTTTCAGTCTTGTTTTTTAACTTGTGTCCTCATGCTCAGACAGCAGACAGAGAAATGTTACAATTCATCTCCTTTCCAATTTTTACTACTCAAGCAAAGGTCTGTCATTCTATACCACATATCTTCTGTTACATACAGCATATGGTTCTATGACTATGATCTCCAGATTCAAGTAAGTCTGCAGGATTATTTTTCATGTTTATCATGATTTTGTACAGACATCATCTTCACATGCTAAAATGCCTGAAATAAAAATGGCAAAGTATCAATAAGTCTATTTGTCCTGTTTGATAGATTAAAGGCTAATAAATAACTTTAATTTACCAGGTTAATGTAGTGTTGTACATTAATCCTTGTGGAAAAACATTTAACAAACAATTTCAAAACCAGTCTTATTTCTGTGTTTCCTATTAATTTCTGTTGTGATTCCTAGTTGTGATGTCCCTGCTTGGGTTTTTGGTGGGCCAGAGTCGTGCAAGAAGTCTCCACCACAATCAGGAACAGAACAGTGCTTTTACAAGTATTCTGATATTTGTGCTGTCTTGCTTCTGAGTTGCTTTCCTACTCTATATGTACATTTTGCATCATGCTTTTATCACTTCTCAGCTTGTTTGCTGCCTTACTGTTGTGGTTTTAAAACCTCTTTACACCATTTGACTTTGAGTACTTGTCAGGGTCATGATCCACCTATGTATTTTTCTTATTCTCTAGCTATTTCTTTTTCTTCTTCTGGGACAGATATTGGTTATAGAATAATTACATTCAGGATAATATTAAGCATTTCTTTGACATTTGTGCCTGTAGTTGGGAGGCATTCAAATGTTCATGCCAGTTGTGTTTATTGCACAAAGATTTTGGCATCAAAACCAGTAATGACATATTATTATTTTGAGGAAGGGAAAAAAAAAAAGCCAATTTGTCAGTAGGCAGTTTGTCAGTAGGCTTCTTTTTTCTTATGTTCAGTTCTGGCTGTCAGCCCATAATGTCATCAAAGTAGCTAGGTCTGTTGAGGATCAAGTACAGAGAAAAAAAAGTCAAGAAACTTAAGAGGAAGAAAAAGAAATTGTGCAGAGCTGTCCAGTCCAATAGGCTGGGCTAAAAGCGTAGAGAAGAGCAAGCTAATTATATTCCCCATGAGAAGGAAAGAGGAACGGGTCACAGTCTGTGAGATGGGGCATTGCCCTTCCATTGCCTCTGCAGTCAGAAGTCTGTGGGGACAACACAACGGCAGAGCTGTATTCCAAGTAACTGTGTTTATTAAATATTTGTAAATGCCCTTTGCTGAGGTTCCTGACTCTAGGCGCTTCTGTTTGGCTGCAAACAGAGATAGTAGACTACAAGGATTATACAATATTTAAAGCTGTATTGCCAAATTCCCTTTCACAACTTTCTCTTCTTCCTCTGAAAGGAAGTGTACAAAGATTACAGCTGTGTTACCAAAAGCATTTCAGTGCTTCACAATAAGCCTGGAAGATAATGTATATTTTCTGTTTTAAAAACATCCTAGAGGCTTTGTAAGAGTATCTGGAATAATCTGTTTCCTTCTGTAGGCATATTGACAGCCTTTCCTGCTAAGCAGCAGCTAAATAGCTCATCACTTCTCTTTTCAAGGTGGACACTAGCTTCCTGGCACTTTGTAGTGTCCCCATCACTCATTTGCTTTGTCCTATATTAGGTCAATGGAACAAGCTGCTGCAGGATACAAAAATGCATGTGCTTAGCTAATTGAAGTAAAGATAGACTTTCATGAAAGATCACCAGATTTTTTTCATTATGATGGAGGTAACAAAAATTAAACTTCTGAAGCACATAATGTGACGTTCATCTAATGAAATATGCACTCATATATATATACATGCAAATGTAAGCTATGCTGTTTAGATAGTACATGATTCATGGAGTCTCTGACCCACCATGGTTCATCTCCGTTTAAAGATGATTTATGTTTTTGATCAGTTTAATGTTGCACTGAAAGTGTTTATTTCTTCCTTCTCAACAGAAGGACATCTGTGGAAACTACTTCTCAGCTGAGCTTTCACATCATAGAAAGGCTTAGTACTGATTTAGTGTTCTACTGGTTGGGCTCAGTTTGTCTCCATTCAGTAATTTAAGTGTGGGTTTTTTTTCCTTTTATTTATTTTTTTACCTTTTTCCTCCCCTAAAATTTAGCACTTTCTTAGAAACATGTAATTTTTGCTTGTTTGTTTGCTTTTCTGTTCTTGGAATCTCAGTATTATCCAGAATACAGATAAAGAATCTCCACGCTACATTTTCTTAGAACAGTTGAATTTTTCAACATTTTGAAGGTTTTTCTCCCCTAATTCCTCTGATATTCTAATTCAGACTTGATTTTTAGACTCCTTTCAATTCTAAAAGCATGCAAATGACACTTCTCAGTGCTTTCTGAATTAAACATTATAGTAGCCAGGAGAAGGTTGCTCTCTTCTCTCAGGCAGCCAGCACCAGAACAAGAGGACACAGCCTTAAACTTTCCTTAAGGGGAAATTTAGGCTTGAGGTGAGGAAAAAGTTCTTCACTGAGAGGGTCATTGGCTACTGGAATGGGCTGCCCAGGGAGGTGGTGGAGTCACTGTCCCTGGAGCTGTTCAAGGCAGGATTGGATGTGGCACTTGGTGCCATCTCTAGCCTTGAGCTCTGTGGTAACAGGTTGGACTTGATGATCTATGAAGTCTCTTCCAACCTTGGTAATACTGTGAGACTGTGAAACGTTATGACATACTCCTTGGGCATTTCTGCATACTGATGAATCTGAAATTCTTTAGAATAATCCAGCTAATGTGTATGTTGGGTTTTTTTTTAATATATCTTTAAAAAAATTAAGAGAGACACCTGCATGTATCCAGTTTCTTGAAGAGTCAACAACCATTTACCTTGGAGGACACTAAAACAGAGTCTTTAAATGCTTTCTGCCTTTTTCTGTCTACCTGAGCTCATCTGCTTTCAGCAGCCTGTTGCATCATGTTTTTCTTGCAGCTCTTGAATGTCTCAGGGATCTCTTTCAAAAAAGCCAGTCACGGTGCATGTTTCGGGGGTTGAAATTGACCTCACTAAAAGTTTATTTCTGAATTATCTCATTTTGCATCCAATATGCTCACCAGCCCTATGCTTCACCACTTACTGTCCATGTGAAACGATAATTCCTTGATAATTGTCTTAGCATTTCATTTTCACTTCTGAGTCATCATCAGAAGACAGAACAAAACAACTACTAGTTTAAGAACACACAATTTCAACAGTTGAGCAAACAGTTCATTTGCTGGTGTAACAGGACTTGTTATGACAGGGAACAAGTTAGAAATTTCAACTCCTATTACATTAAAGACTACAGCTTTTCTCATTGCTGTTAGCTCTTACATACAGCACCAGTCTCTTGACTTGAGATTCAGTCCTCAGCTGAGCTAGCAAATAATTCTCTATTCTTCAAAAGATAGGGAATTTTAATCCTTTTTTACTCCCAATATATAGGATATCACAGAATCACAGTACGTTAGGGGTCAGAAGAGACCTCCAGAAATCATCTAGTTCAACCCCCTTGACAAAGTAGGATCACCACACTGGTGAAAAACTGTTACGTAATATGACCAAACATCACTCAAGTAAACTCCACCTGACAAGATCTGCAAGCCCTTGGAAACCATAAACATCAATTATATTGATACATTTGGGTTTGCACGTGTGTGTATGTACTTTCATGTGCGTGTGTGAGGTTGGAATTCACCTGTAATTATGGGATAGTGGCACATCTTGTGTAAGGTAAGTCCCAAGAACTCCACTGCAGCTGAAGGAGAGAATATCTTTTAAAGGTATAACTAACAGATTAGGCAAAAAGAAGGACAAGCCCATATTAAAAAGTAAGCATCAAAGAAAAGTGGCATTGTTCTTCTGTTTAGCACAAGAGAAGGACAGCAATTCAATGTACTGTTTGTGTAAAGTGAAGAAAAGGGGATACGTATCTGGGAACACAGGCAGGAGGTGCAATAGAGAAACATGCAATGGAAGCAGAGCACATCTGTGGAATAGGTAGTGGTATCAAAGACAGAAAACTTACCGAGTGCTTGTGGTGTCATTTCACCATTACATATTCCTAGGTAACTCACATCTTATTCAGGTATTTGGTTGAGAGTGTTAGATGTAAGACAGTATGCTTTCAAGCTGCCTGTGAATTAGTGCCACAAAGTGCAGAGGAGCATTTCCAAAGGAAACAAAATAAAGAATGCATCTTGCAATCTATACGCTAAAGGCAAAGAGAGCCACAAAGACAACATTGTGTTAGTGTTACCTTTTTCAGAAGCAGGTGAGGTATTTGGAGGTAATAAATATGCTGATGGATAATGAAGTGAGTGTACCAGAAAAATCTGTCTCCTAATGACAGAAGTGTGGCAGGGATTTCTAAAATCTATTATAAAGAGATATCCCCACATTTGAGAGCAATAGCCTTTATCAGGTTTGGCCATTCTCTTAAACACATATTCCATGTTGTTCAGAATTTGCAGAACACAATTGTGTATGTGCTCCTAATCTGCATTCGATGCATTTAGGTACATGTGGAGAAGACAAGGGCACTTGACAGGCATAAACTGAAAAAAAAAATTAAAAATTGAAGATCCTCACAGCTAAGAGAAGCTTAGAGATCTCTAGCCAACAAACATTTCACCCAAGAAGAATTTAGCTGAACAAGCTACAGATTTAAAGAATGTTAGGGATTGGAAGAGACCTCCAGAGATCATCTGGTTCAACCCTCTTGCCAAAGTAGGATCACCTAGGGCAGGCTGCCCAGGAATGCCTCCAGAAGAGTTTTGAAAGTCTCCGGAGAAAGAGACACCACAAACTCTGAGCAGCCTGTTCCAGTGCTCAGTCACTGCACTGTAAAGAAGTGTCTCCTTGTGTTGTGGTAGAAACTCCTGTGTTCCAGCTTGTGGCTGTTGTTCTTGTCCTATCACAGGGCAGCACTGAAAAGAGACAGTCACCTCCATCTTGACACCCACCCTTTATATACTTATGGACATTGATAAGATTATCTTTCAGCTTTCTCTTGTCCAGACTAAACAGCCCAGGTCTCTCAGTCTTTCCTCCCAAGAGAGATGTTCAAGTTTCACAATCATTCTTGTAGCTTTCTTTTGGATTCTCTCCAGCAGATCTCTGTCAGCACACAAAGTATTACAAAGTCTATATAGTTGTTTTGTGCCACATGGCTCGAGTTTCAGAAACTTTCTGCCATTTGGGCAGCAAGTGGTTGCTGATATGTGGTTTTGTCTTATTGCTTTTTTGCAGATCACTTGTGGGGCATATTAAAAGCAGTTCCAATGCTCTTTGGAAATGTTAAATTTCCCATTCATGCACTGAGGACTGATGCACTCACATGTGTGGGATTTCTGACTGTCTGTGGCTTGTATAGACTTACTACAAGGTCAAGATCCTTTCCTGAAGTAGAGAGAAGGGAGGACAAGGCATACACAGGGGTTGAACTACAATGCCAAAGTAAAAAGAAAAAAAATTTTCACAGCCCCAAACTTATGAACTACTCTGGAAGAACAAGAGAAATATTATTTATTATTTGAATTACAAATTAATTTTTATTTATCAGAAAGTAAACTTAACCATAAACTGTCTGAAAGTGATGAAGTCTGAAGCATGAAATTAGTGTCAAAAAATATCTCTCATCTACTGGTCACTGCATTAACAAGATCTGTACAGAATGGGTACATAGTGAAGGAACAGAAGCATTTACCGTTTCAACTGGTTTTATGAATAGAGACCAAGTGATCTTCATTTGATACATATATATGCATGAATATATATATGTAGTCATATGAGAGTGATAAGATAGCATAACTGAGGACTACAAACAAAAGAAGACCACAAGGCAGCGGGACATCTATACAAAATGAGATAATCTGTTTAAGACATATCACACCAGCCTTCTAGCTGCTGGCAGTTTTCTCTGTTACCTAAACTTAAAGGTCCTGATTATAGCAATCTCATAGATAGTGTACTGTAGTAACTGACATCTGAAAGGAGATTGTCTGTTCCTTATGCATCAGAGCCAGGAAATAGCCTTGCCAGTGCTAAGAGAAGATGAGTTGATTTTGTTGATTTCTCTATATAGATCATATTAAAAAAACCCCAAACCTGATATTGAGTATGTCTATTATTTCATATTTCTTCAAGCATCCTTGTTCAAACCTGTTTAGCAAAAGGCAAGCTACTTACTATCTCTGCCTTGTACTTTCTGTCAAGCATCACTCTGCTTACAGAGATTTGAAAATGAATGCATAAGAAAAACTGTGTCATAATTTGACTCTATTACAGTATCACTGTGACTCTGGCACATAACAGGGCAAAAGTGGTATGCGCCATCAAGGATAGGGGATTTTTCTGTGTGCTGTGTTGCACACTGCATTAATTCAACTAATTGAATTTTCAGATTTTTTATGCTCACAAACAAATGTGAAAACACACTGCCTAGTGAATAGACTACACACATTTTAGCAACTCATTGACTTTTACAATTCATATTAAATTTATTTCAAAATTTAAAGTTAAAAGCTTTAAAGAAATTAAAAATATTTAAGACTATTTTATTCAAGAAAGTAAGTGAAGTCACAGCAGTTTCTAGGTTTCACCCGGTATTTGTTGTACCACAGCAAACAATTTGAGGTAAAGGAGTGACCTAGATAACTGAATCACTGCTAGTCATTAGAAAGGAAAGAACAAAGGACTGCAAGCCAAAAGGGAAAGGAAAAGTGAAACAAAGAAAAGAAAGAGAAAATACTTTTAAAAAAGAAGCAATAGATGCCAACAAAATACTGCATTGTGTATGTTAGCTGTATTCTATATTTTAGTGCTTTAGCTTTCTATCTGGTTTATCAATACATGAGTCACTTTACTCAAGTCTTTGTTTTCAGATGTCCTTAACTTTATCTTGCTTTTGTCCTGAAATTGGAGTGCTACTATTTCACATGACAAAGTTTCTGCTTAAGTGATAGTCTATGGCTGTGGGCAATTTTTGTCCTTCTAATTAAAGAATATTATCTTCCTTCTACCCATGCCATCCTGAGGCATTTGGTCTAGCCATATGGTTAGAGCTGTCGTTCACCTCCAAATCAAGAGATCATTGGAAAACGATGTACTTCCTAAACTGACTTTACAGGCCAGGCAGAAAAGATTACAATAAAGGAAGCGTCAGTCAAAGATAACATTTGTGTCCATAGCTGTCATTAAAATAAAAAATCTTTATATAACTAGGGGAAAAAAAAAAGCAGGTCCTTCAGTAGAGTTGGCTGAATAATTCATTGTGAATAAATTATCCAGCAGATGTACTCCCCACACATTGCTTTTTGTTTGTTTGTGAATGGTTTGTGAACAGACCTGTTCTTCAGATAATGTACTCCTTATTTGGAAATGTTCACTAGAGTCTTTGTGCAAATCAAAGATGCTCTCAGAAAGGTATTTTGTTGCAGTATTAGCACTTTGGGTCAGACATGGTTCACCTAGCTCAGTGTTGGATCAGTGGTCACCATAAAATGAGAGTATAGGGCAATTGCATATTCTTCTCGTTGAGATCCTTCTCTTAGTAAACTCTTACAGATTGCAGAAAATAATTCTTTTCAAACTTCCATGAGGAAGACTGCATTAAGTTTTTTTAGCAGAAGTGTTTGTATCTTAACTTGATGTAAAAGTGTCAAGTTACTTTTTGATTCACTGTGGCTATGTTTTTTTCCTCTAATTCCATCACAGTAAGCTGGCTTTCTGTTAAATTTGCTGCCTGATCCATTTTCCTGTTATGGACAGTAATATTGTATTCACAGCTTTCATGATGGTCATTCAGTCATGTAACCATAGAAAAACAGGATGAGAGAAGACCTCAAGGGAATGCCACTTGTATCAACTGAACCTGCAGGACTCCCACCAACAGTTGATCTAATGTATTTTTCAAACCCTTCAGCGTCAGAGACTTGCATAACCTTTCTAGTCAAGCTGTTCTTTACAAAGTTGTTCTTGACATCCAGTTTCAATCTCTCTTACTGTTAAGGCACTCATCTTCTGGCACTGTGCATAGTGAGTAGATTATTGCCTTTTTCTTTACTGAGGCTTTTTACATACCTCAGCATTCAGCCTTTGAGTTTCTCTTAATTTAAACAGCTTGAATCTTTCATTCTTTTTTCAGTAGTCTTCTCTGTAGATCTCTTATCTTCCCTTTCATTGTTCCTTGTTCTCCCTCTGATGTGGTTCATGAAATATGTGGACCAGAGCTGGATACAGTACTCCAGCTGGGTCCCTACAAAGTGGAGTAAAACTGAAAGATTTGTTCATATTTTTTTGCAAGCTGTATTCACTTACACATCTCAGTATGGCGTTTGCCACCTTCAGAACAGCATGGTATTTTTGATCACGTTCAAATTGTAGACTAGTCTATCCCTTGGATCTCTTTCCAGAAACTGTTATCTCGCCAGCTGTTCCCTGTCCTGTAATTGTGAAGTTGATTATTGTTTCCTATTTATAATATTTCACGTTTATCTCTAAGGGATCCAGCCTAGTTTTCCAAGATAATTTCTTCAATTTACAATGGTCATGACAAGTTCTAGGTCTGCCTCCTATATATTTCAGACACTTAGACTCAATACACATGCAAATGTAATTATCTGTTGGGGCTTGTTTGATTGTTTTGTTTTGTTTGTTTGTTTTTATTATTTTTAGACATTAATTACTAATGTCTGTTGAAAGGGATTCAAAGTCTGAACAGATCTTTTATATATACTTGTAAATCTTCTGCTTGTGCTTCTTTCCCAAGTAAGCAAGTTGTGATGGTTTGGGTGTCCCCCGCCCCCCACACTTTAGAAATCACCCAGACTAGACTCAGCCGGCTCTGGAAATTTGAATGAAGCTTATATTTACAGCTGGCACAATTTACAAGCAGATATTTACAGTATATACAGTTATAGACAGAAATATACAAGGTAAAAAGGTAATACAGAAACACAACTCCCCTCCCANTGCTAGCCTCAAACTAGCACACAAGTGATACTACATTTAGTTTAATCCTCTTAAGCAAGGATGCTTCAGGTGGAAGCATTCAACGAAAAATTATTTTGGTACTTTTTCATATGGAAATAATTATCTTTGTTCAACTTTTGTGATACATTTTCAGCTCTATAGGTTACCCTTTTTAGAGGGTAGATTGTAAAGAACACTGTAGATATGCCTGTGTAATGAATTTAGATACTACATAATCCAGTTTCCTGGATTCTTAATACCTTTTTACTAAAAAATCCTAACATATATTAATATTTGCGTTATCATACAGCACAATACTCGTGTTCTTAGAGAACTATCACAATGACTCTTGGTCAATAATAATTCAGTTAGATCTCCATTTACTCAGCCAAATCACTGGATGTTGCTTACTGCTGTCCTTGAATTTTGCTGATTAGTCCAAGTCCAAGATACAGCGAAAGACAGCTGCACAGCTCGGATAGCTTTCTCAGAGTTTATATTGTAAAAAATTGCATTTCTAATGCTGAAAGTCTCAAATAAAACCTGTTTCACTCTCTTTGTCTCCATTTTTCATATGCTTGGTCATAACATATAACAATGACAGGAGTACTATTTTGAGAGGAGAATAATAAAAATTAATATTGTGTAACAACAAAGAGGAGAACGTGAACAAGTTTTCTTGATATGAAAAAAGGTCTTCCCAATATTTCTAACAGCAAGAAACCATCTACAAGTTCAGTCACTCTCTTCAGTCAGGCTAAATGTGTATTTAGAATTAGGTGTTTTTTTTATTATTTTTTTATTTTTGGTTTTAATTTTCTTTTTTTTTTAATTTTCCTTCTGACAAATTCTTTTTGAATCTTGTCCAGAAGGTTACAAGCTGACTGATGTGGGAAACAAAAATAAATTCTGTATGCATAAGGTAATTTATGCCACTAAATAGGGTATTTTAACATCTAATATTAACCAGTTATGGAGTAAAATTGAAGGGAATTACAGGAATTGTGAAGGGAAAACTCCATTGCTGTTCAAGAACTGAGAATGAGGTAATATATTCTGGACAAACCAGGACATAGAATCATAGAATCAACTAGGTTGGAAGAGACCTCCAAGATCATCCAGTCCAACTTATCACCCAGCCCTATCCAGTCATGTAACTAAACTCCTAAAATTAGCAAAAATACTATGTTTATGAGTATTTGCTTAAATTTGGCATTAATGTTGCAGAACTTTTAAGGTAAGTAATTAATGTTTATTACCAAACCCACAGACATTTGTTGAGTTATGGGATGAGTATTACCTCTCTACATTAACTTTTCCAAATGAACTATATACTTAAAAATGTTTACATCTTGTGGTATGGATTGATAGTGTCTAGCTGAAAGTAGTTGTTAAACCATTTTTGTATCTTTCTATCTGTGCATTCTGCTTTCCCATGTCAACCATTTATGAAGTGTGTCTGAGGAAATCAGTGAATTTGCTTTCCTTCATGGAAAGTTAAAGCAAAATATCATTTTTTACTTTGCTTTCTGTGATAGCTTGAAGCAAGCTAGAATGTTTTGGTGAGAAGAACTAGATGACAGGCTGTGAAAGGAAAACAATGGTGATGTCTACTTCACTCATAGGCTTGCTGAGATGTATAAAAACAAAAAAAAAAACCAAAACATAGATAATCACTCCACTTGGGAGTCTCACTTGGGACTGGGGAACTGGCTGAGCTGCATCTTACTCTCTA
The DNA here is from genome assembly GCA_013400475.1 of Tricholaema leucomelas. Lineage (NCBI taxonomy): Eukaryota > Metazoa > Chordata > Aves > Piciformes > Lybiidae > Tricholaema lacrymosa > Tricholaema leucomelas. The sequence continues at coordinate 57,402 of WAAF01015525.1, forward strand.
ACCTCACCCTCCATTTTGGACTAATCCACTTTGCTTCCTAACCCCCTGGCTGAACCTCCATTCTTCCTTGGGACTGGAGTAAGGTTGAGAGGGGTAGGGGGAAGGTGAAGGGGTGGTTGAGAGCCCCTCCTGGGAACTCAGGTTTCTGNTCGCTCTCACACTTTCTCTTCTCCCTGGCTTCCTGCTCTGAGTTCTTAACTTTGCTTGCATTTTCTGTGTAGGAGGTAGGCCTAGCATGGTGGGGATGGGGAGAGATAATATTTTCTGCACAACGTGGCATGTCTTGAGCCTGGTCTGGGCCGGGACTGGACCTCTGCTGCTTTGTATATATCCTTTTCCTCTCACTATGTTTTTTTGTAATTATTTTCCTTTAGCTTCCAGATTCTGTGTGAGTGTTGTTAATTCACTCCACTTTCTGTCTGGAGCAAAACCAGCATGCTTTCCTTCTGTAGTGGAGGGCCATAGGCCCCAAAATAGGCTTATTTATGCCTCACCCTGCCTGGACATGTTTGCTGCCCAAGCCAGAGGTAAACACATTAAAAGCACAAAGAAGCATAACAAACCTGGTGCCCTAAAGTCTGGCCTGCCCAAGACCCCTGATTGTGTAAACATGGTTGTGTAAGCCCCCACACGCCTAGCTCATGCCTGCCTAGTGTAAGGCCCATGTGATCCTGTATTGCCTGCCTTTACCTAGGGAGCTCAGACTCCCGTGCAGCCATGCACGCTATTGCACACCTGCTGCCTTATTATTACCTGGTAAGTGCTACTGCCGCGCAAGTTGCCAGGAGCAGACCCCACTTGTCTGCACGCGATCGGCCTCAGCGTGAGACCGCGCTCAGACTGCATGGCATCGTATTCTTCTGCACCTGAAGGTCCTGCCTACAAATCCCCGGACAGAGCATCCAGAAGAAGCCAGTAGCACAAGGTCAGAGACTGTCATTTCCCCGCAAACTAGGAAGACTCTCCTTTCCCCTGAAACCAGGAGGATTCCAGCCTCAAAGTCCACAGGCAAAGCTTCCCTGAAGATTTGGACACTTGCATAGGCTGTGATGTAGCCCCGAAGGATGATTATTGATTAATCAAGATTTGTGAGTAAATGCTTTAATGCCTCTGTAATTTCTATTGCCTCCTGCCATAGAGCAGAGAGAGCTTTCAGCCCACCTGCTCAGCAAGCCGCGTATTGACTCCAAGTGGCATTAAGCCGCGGGGAAACTCCTCTTCCTGTTTATAGTTTGAATTGTTTGCTAGTTATTAATAAGTTATGGTTGGATATTAATCCTAGAATGTCTTTCATAACCGCATAGATCCATATTAATATTAAATTCAGTGGTTGGGGGTGGTGAGAGTTCAGAATATTGACGTTAATAAATACACATTTTTATAGAATATCGCCTCGCACCAATTAATTTCTCCCCTCTGCCACAATGGGCATAGGTGGCAGAGTACCCCTCCACGACACCTTCTGTTTTTCAAAAGCCTTTCCTCTAAGTATTTGCTCCTCTGAGAAATACCTTTTGATACAATATCCCCAAAATAAACAGCATTTCCCTGACTCTGCCAGTGCCTATATTGGAATGTTCAAATAGTAATGACATTGTGTCACCCTCCACGTTACCTGGCAGTTCCAAAATGTAACACCCTCTGTATCTCTAATTTTTTGGCCCTGACCAGTGCAGTGGTTGGCAGAACAAGAAGAAGGGTTCGTTTATCTTGATGTATTGCCCCTGCTGACATCAGGCCCTTCACACTAATATCTTCTATATTTCCTAACATGGATTTTATATTTGTTGTAGTTTAAAGGTTAACAAGTGGGCAGGTGGAACCCAACCCCAGTGAGGTTCCTGGGTCATATTATTCCCTCCCCTTTCTGAGTGATCCTCTGTTTAAGGGGACAGAAAGTACCAGTGGATCTCTCTCTTCTTCTTTGCCTTTGTGCCTTGTGGGGAGCTGTTGCTGGGAGCTGTTGCAGCACAGTTGAGCCTGCATCCACCTGTGTGGGCCTACATTAACGTGTTGTGGGGGAAGCCACTGCAATCTGTAGTTGGGTGTGCTAGTTCGAGCCTAGCTAGCATGTTTTGGTGAGAAGAACTAGATGATAGGCTGTAAAATGAAAACAATGGTGAGGTCTACTTCCCTCACAGTCTTGCTGGGATGTGTAAAGAAGAAATGCAAAACAAAGATTACTTCA